>JAUZST010002770.1:0-43658 GCA_034779995.1 Parotocinclus haroldoi
AATCAAGGGCTTCATCCACAACGACCACAAAATACATCACAGTGTCATTGATGTTAAAGGAGGCAATACATGGTATTTATTAGTAGGGTATGTAAACTTTTGAGTTTTGCAAACACAATTGTTCAATAATAAATGGCTTCACCCAACCACTAATCATGAATAACAGCTTTTATGTAATTGTTCACATTCTCTGAAAAACGGCCAAAAAATTACAAATTCTGCCAGGGTATGTAAACTTTACGTGACAGTATGGACTCCATAAAGTACCATTACACAGTTCAAAGTCTGTGTGCCTCTGATAAGAACCAAAGGGAGTTGGGTGACAGTTTTGAATGCAGGGCTTCCAATAATTGTGGTGCATGTGGTTTGGTTACAAATAATGATTTATTGATACTATTGAAACGGTTATTTCAATTAAAGGTTGGATTCTTTTCAAATTTTTATGGTGTGAGATGCTTTTACCCATCTTTACCATGGGTTTAAATAGGTACTGTGCCTAAACTAAAGAAATGAATTTAATCAGTTTGGTCATACAGTTTCATCACAAGCAAACGTCAAACTACAAATCTCAGAACTTTACTCCTTTTCTCCGGTCTGCTTCTCACATGCTACATGCCACGTTCAGAGCTTACTAAGCCAGAGTTACCTTTGTTCCTCATTCAGAGTTATGTTAGGAATGTGCAAAATCCCAGAGCAATGACATTCATTAAGGAAGCTTTGGATCGTGCTTAGTTGTGACCAAATCAACGGTCCTAGTCACAGTAACAGTAGGCTCCCACAGCTTGAATCCTCTCAAAGGAATGGGGTTTTTTTTTTCTGTTTTGATTTAAGCACGGGTCCAAACCAAAGTAATACTTAAAACGTATTACTAAAGTGTGCAGTAGACCTATTAGAAAGTGAGCTCTCTACAAGAGGTTTTTATGCATTATTGCTATTCCACAAATAACAGTGACTGATAACAATAAGAAAATTCAATCATTTTCACCTAACAATAAGTGATACAATCTTGCTTAACTATGACATATCATCAAAATGACTTTTTTCTGTTTTTTCATTTTTCATTTAATCCAAACCTAATGAATGGGATTCCATGTGTCTGCTGATTATTAATTAACACATTTTTAAGTTCCAAACAACTTGTAAAGCCCCTAAATTGTTTTCGAACGCAACGTCACTGAGCCAATTGCTACGACTGAGAAGAGAACTAACTGCCTCCAGCCACCAACTCACAGACGGTATAGTGGCAACCTTAATTACAGAGGAGAGGGAAAAACACAACGTACAACGCTCATGACTCTTAGTCAAGGGTAAATATGCTATCGTTGACACCTGACCTTTCCGTCGCTCAATGACAAACGAACACTTTTGTGAACTGCATTAAATACTTTTGTGAAAACAGCGCTTCATGTTTTGGGCTCAGTGAGCCAAGCAACTCGGGCACAGTAAGGCACTGAAGCTGTCAGGCAGAAGACCGAGAGTTGTGCCCAGTGGACAGCAGGCACTGTGACTAGTATACCTCTGCTTACAGCCACCATGAATCCTGAAGAAACCCTTCTTTTTAGATATGAGCTGACTGAGGAGACACAAGGCGAGAGGGACAAATTGTGAAGGCTGTGAGGGAAGTGGGCCACAAAAATTACACCAGTTTCACCCGAGTTTGTCATCAGCTACAGTCACTGCAATATAAGATTCTCAATTCTGGTGAGGTTTGTGCACCTTGATGGTTCAGTCCGATGGTTTTGCCTAGTTACTATCGATCCTTTGACAATTCGTCATTAGCTGAGGACAGACGCTTAAAAACCGAGTGCAACTTTGTCATAGGAGGGGAGAACTGAACAGTACTACAATGTGCCAGATGGATCTGTGATTTCGGAATTAAATTGACTAGTCAGAGTCGGTACAACCCAAGGAACTCCTCATGTATCCGTTAGATTGGATTAGATTAGATTGAAGTACATGTAATAAAATGGCTAATGCGAAAAACAAAGCAAGCAGGGACAACATGCAGATATTCCACATGTTACGATGCGTTATCTTATCTTATCATATTTCTTTATGATAAGCTCCAGCCAAGTGTCCTGAGGTCGCTAGACCTCAGAGTAAAATTAGTAATGCTTAACAGCGCAGTTCAAAACCATTTCATTTGAAGATATACAACAAAGCAAAACCAAACAACTTTACACATGAGAGGAATTAGTTTCCTCCCAAATCCTACCACAAACCTTGCGACTCCAGAATTCCTTTATACAGTGGACGGACGGAAAGATGGCGGAGAAATAAGAAAGAAGAATGTAGATGGAGAAGATGAATACAAGAAGATGAATGCAATTACGATAATAAAGTTGAACGGAGCTCTCTTTTCTAATCTGGACCAACATCTGCACCTCCTATTGGTCGCAAAGAATAAAGTCTCTGTATCTGCCAGTTCTATGATCAAGAACTCCACGTTTGGACTCAACGTGTTAACCAGTAGCACCGATAGCACACTGATGCTTTTCGTGTCCATCGTTTCGTACGTTCGGGGGGGGGGGAAATCACTGAAGAATATACAGGAGATTTAATACGAGATCAAAATGAGTGTGTTATTGCAAATAAGGTCACCGCTGTGACTTGATAGCATGCACGATCCGAAAGGCAAGTGCCCTAGATAATCACAGTCATGATGATATTTGCAAATAGAACACACGGCTTTGAGTTTTCTATTGCTACCTGTTTCTAACAACAAAACGAAGCAAAGAAGCCATGAATTTCATACTGAATATTCTTACTGAAGTACTGACAGTACCTTCTGCCAAAAAGTAGTTCCACAATGAATGAGTCGTTGCTATGCAATGATAACAAATCCCTATCCAGCTCAAACACAGTGAGCTACAAAAGGCATGTGGCTTATATAACACTACCAAGTAAGGTTAGCTCGAAATCCAAAGTGCAAATAAGCAAAGATGCAAGGGTAAAAAAAAAACCCTAGAACTAAAATACGATTTACTGTTAATTGCAATAACGCCGGAGATGCATTTAACTGTCGTTCCCCCATACATTTAACATGGATTTTGAAACGTGCAGACCACATTACTGTGACTAGTAGATCTGGAAAATAGTAGGGAGAACTCTGACGACTGGACAGGAGTTTAAAGTGCCTTTCCATTGCAGGACAGCCAAACACCACGTCACGTTTTTATGAACTGACATGTAGGAGGTGGATAAGAGAAATTTTTCACAACATTAGCAATTGCAACTATTACAATCCAAGCAATTGTGGGTTAAGGGTCTTGCTCGGAGTCCCAACAGTGGCAGAAATGGGATTTGAGCCCTGGCCCTTGTGATAGAAAAAGCAGCACTTTGACCGCAAGGCTATCGCAGTCTAAATAGTCCGTCATTTTAAAATAAGAATAATAATATTATTAATAATGTCCTTAACCTTCATATTCGCAGAAATTAGCATCTGCTGACACATGAGTCTGTGACTGGTTCTAGCATATCCATTACAAAACTTTTGCCTACAAATATACCACACAAAACACAATTAGTCAGAATATAACTACAGCTGAATGACTTTAAAACTGCTATTTTCTACGGACTTTGTTTGACAGCCCTGTTTAATTCCACGTCTCTCATTTAGGTTGGTCCAAATCAGAAATTTGTGTCTTGAAAACAGGAGTATAGTGTTTGTTAGTACGAGTAAAAGACAACAGCAAGACCGCAGTGTTATTTTGTATTCTAGAAGAAATACGGCATGATGTACGCATGCGAGAATGGATTGTAAGTAACGCTTGCTAGGTGTGAGTCAGCAGAGGTGGTGTGTATTTTTGGAGCAGGACAGCAGCATACCTCTCCCCTGACACATAAGGGGAACTGTAGGGCCGAAGCCCTGACAGCAGGGTGTGGCAGTTGTGAAGAACCTTCTTGGTGCTACGTTGCCGTTGGAGGTGACTGAATAGTAGAGTCAATTCCCTGACCCATGAGCAAGAAATGAATAAAAAGAAAACATAAAATGAAAGCAAATTTATCAACCAACGCAACAAGCAAAATTAACAATACAACATAACAGTGTAATCTAAAAATATAATGACAAATGTTGTTTTGAAAAATAAAAGTAAATCCATTCATGGTTTAACTAAATATCTAAATCAAATAAATTAGTCAAACAAATTCCAAAATGCACATTAAAACAAATGGGCAACAGAAATGAGCATCAAATCATGTAAAATGTTGTGGTTCATAAAGTCAAAGCCAAATAGCAGTTCATCACAGACCCTAATGTCCTTCAACCTGCCAACCAGACTAATCAGAAATTCGGAATAACTGTTTGGCATCTTTTGCAAACGCCGCCCAGATTAAGATGAAATCTGCTTTCTATTATGCATTCTTAAATTAAAGAACGGGTTGGGTCATATTCATAGGGTCCTTCTCGGGTCTTTTTTAGAAAATAATAATAATAATAATAATAATAATAAACATTTACAACAAAGGAACAATCATTTCTGAAACAGATGTTGCACAGCTCCAGAGACCCCAGGTCGCATCAAACCTTGATTTAAGTGAATAAAACATGAAAACGCCGTGATTGTATCCCAAATGTCCAAAAAAATATCATTTCATGGAGCTCGACTGGACATAGTTACAGAGCTGGTGCATAGAATGGTCCAGTTTGCACAACAAAGTGAGATCTCTGGGATTTAGTGATCACTCTCGGAGAGCTCATTGTTACCTGAAGGACGGGAGCATACTATCATAGAAGTACCAGGTAGCTGTGAGATAGGAATGGCGAGCATCTGTAGAATAGAGACGCCATGCAGCCTGACGCAGACAAGAAACACACACACACAAGCAAACAAATACACACAAATACATTCATTTAATTAATGTTTACAGTTATTTAATTGACTAAGGCAACCAATGTTCTTCTCTAAGGCAGGTGTAGGCCTAATAACATAGCATCTTTAGCATAACATCATAGCATAACATCTTTCTAAAGTATATGTATATGAAATAACTGCAGTCACAGCACCCTAAATTTAATTGACATTTGATTTCTGGTAGGATATGTGCCTTTAATGCTAGAGAAGTATGAGCTGTGACACAAGTATTTTATTTTTACTACTATATATGGTTTAACCCATACCACGCAAATCTCATTTGAGTTGGAAACTATATATGACTTCAGTCATATTCGCTTACACCGATGCTTATAAACCAATTTCCTGGCTGCATGCTAAGTTGGATGCCATATAGTATGTTGCAGTACCATTAGTTCTGTACTAACTTCATATACCAGCTAACTCAGTAGCCCGGAATTTGCTCTCCAACCTCATCAGGAGTCACTATAGCGTTAAGAACTGTATCTGATCCAACATACCTTCAAGACGACTTAATGTACATGATTGCTCAGACTTATATTCTCAATCGGGATTATGTATGATTTATGAGAGACTGCACAATATGATTCTGATTAGATCCTCACCTGGATAAGAGTGGCTGCAGGAGTCCGTCTCTTCTCAAAATGTTTCTGTCTGTGCTGCTCCTGAACCTTCAGGGCAAAACCTGAACCTAAGATACCCTTTGAGGACAGAAGTGAGGCTTTCTCATTAGCTATCAGACCAGGCCGATGAAGTTGCGCAACAAGTGACGCAAACGGGCACACTTACAGCAGGTAGAGCAAAAAAAGACACCCCCAAGAGTGCAAATCCAGCCGCTAGAAGACGACCGAGCCATGTGTGCGGAGTTTTGTCACCATAACCAATAGTGGTGAGGGTAATCTGGAACACAGACACTGTGTATGAGACTCAGGTAAATGCTGCTAATCTCATGTGTGCTGCTTACTTATTACATTTCTTAAAACACTGTACGAACTGCGATTTAACTTAAATAGTACTTACAGTTCCCCACCAGAGGGAGTCTGCATAGGTAGAAAACTCAGTGTTGATGTCCTTTTCAGCCAAATAGACCAAAAACGATGCAAAAATCAATACCAGGAAGCCAATATACCAGGCTGTAACAAGTTCCTGAAATGAATAGGTCAAAGTTATTATAGTTAATTAAGCCTAAAGTACAACGGGGTGTTTTAATACTCTTTATTCTTATACAGTCCAATTATTTACACACTTGAGGATATGTTTGAGCAGCTCTGGCCAAATTATGTTTGATTGTTTTGCAAAAAAAAATGACATTCACAGAGAACATACTCAGAGGCATATATTTCCAACCGCATATATTTCCAACCTTAATAGAAAACTTTAAATATGAAGTTTGCTGTGTGGTTTAGTTAAAATGGCAAAAATAATATGCCATATTTAAGTTTTGTTTACTGCAAATGTTAACTTTTTTTTTTCATTCAGAAAGCCAACGGAACATGTCATATCACCTTGTCTATACGCTTAAATTAAGAATTGCTATGCTAGACTGTTATGCTATACGCATAAAAGCAGGTGCATATTAATCACAGGTGAGGTATCACTCATGAAAACTCAAGTCCTACCAGGCATAGTGCTTGCCAACTACTGAACCCACACCACACCACACCACAGTAGGAAGTGTAAAAAAGTAAAGAAATGAACAGGATGTTTTGCAACCGTAAAATAATGCAGACGTCTGGTGCTGTGGCACCGGAAATACGTCGGGGAAATGGAATTAAATTAAGTGCAGTGCGTGTATGTGTGGTCACCTTGCTGTGAGCATAAACCACAGAACCCAGCAATTTCCATGTGCCTCCTCTGCGGTCCATGCGTACCATCCGCAGGATCTGTAGGAAGCGCATGCTGCGCAGAGCAGACGTGGCAAAGATGTTTCCTTGCGTGCCCGCCGCAATCACAGCCACTGATGCCACAAATACAATAAAGTCTGGACAGAGAGATTGCGTAGGCTGTTGGTTGTGACACTGCCTGCAACATTTTAAAGTATTTGAAAGCATGCACAGGTTTTTTTTTTTTTTTTTTTTACCGATAACACAGAATGGTTTCCTGGCAAAACGTAAACGTCCCTGCCATCCTCGGTAGCGGCAGCAGCAGCCAGCTGCCCACACCCTTACAATGTACTCTAGGCCAAACACCACAATCATGACGAACTCCTGCAAAATATTACAAACCGTGTCAGTAATTATTAGTAAATGCACTTTTGTTCAGCTAATGTATCAGGCAGCTTTTCTTCATCAAATTCCTGAACAGATCGGACATTTACAATCCCATGGATCGCTTCCTTCTCAGCTGGCGGAATTGTTGACATAGCAAGAACTCATTAAATTCATTTCATTCATGATCTTCCGTTTAATCCACCCGGCAACTCTGGGCACAAGGGCAGGAACAACCCTAGATGGGGCGCCAGTCCATCGTAGGGTATACACACACACGCACGCACGCACACACACCAATTAACCTAACACACATGGCTTTGGACTGTGGGAGGAAACCGAATTACCCTGATTAAACCCTCGCAGACACGGGGAGGACCCAGGCCCCTCCACTAATGACGTTAGGTACTTTAATTTTAAAGTCTTACGACCTTTGAATAAGTAGAGAGAGAGGAATATTATCCTAATTGATCTCAAATGGGAGCAAGTGAGAGAGACAGCCATTACTTCCTCCTAAAGCACTTTATCCTTTGCAACAATGCGTAAATGGATAAATATGCTATTATTACTAAATGAAAAAAAATCTCCCTTTTGCATGCTCACTAACACCCGGATGCTGCGCTGTGCTTACACTGCTAATTTTTCTAAGCCAAGACCCACAGGAAAACAAAATGCACACATAATGTTACCACAAGGAAACATGATGCTGAACATCCCTCCTTGCACTCTGGCAATGGTCTGACCTCCACTCAGAAGCTCTTATACACCAGCATGACATAGCTGAGGACTCCTCACATTTCTATTCAAAACTGTAAATCTGTATTATATCTACGTATTTATATTTGCTGAACAATGTACAGTGTATAAACTATAGAAACCAATGTTTGTGGACACCTAGAAAAAGTAATTAAATACTCTATTTTGATATTCATATTTTGTTTTCATTTTGAAGGTATCTGATGGAGTTGAGTTCAAGGCCCTGCGGGTCACAGCCAAGTCGGCAAACCAATTCCCTGTGGGCTGTTTAAGGGCAGCTGATGAGCGGAAATGTTCAAGATGACTTCAACTGACTTATCGGAAACCTATAAATGTGTCACAGTGAGTCACCGTGGTATCAGTACAATCCATTCTGTTGCCACTGTTCGTCAGCGGAGAATCTCGAACGTTATGGTTTATGGATGTTTTGGACACAAAGTATTGACGTTTACTATGTAGATGGGACAGTCGAGCAAAAGGGTAAGACTAGAAGAAAAGAGACTCAGACATTCCACTGCAACCAGGGGCAAAAAATGTTCTTCGTCCAACACTTGTTGAACCAAATAAGATTCTGCGGCCATCATTGCATTGCAAAGTCTAATGAAGGACTTCATGAAGGCAATGAAGAAAAATGCAGAAGCATTGCCGTTTCTCATTTGTAAATTTCCAAAGTTGAGTGAGGCAAAGAGAAAGGAAGAACTCCTCATTGGTCCTCAGATTCGTGTGCTTCTGCAAGGTGAGAAGTTTCACCGTTTGCTGGATGTCGGGGAAAACATGTTAGTGGTAACAAATTTTTTTTGGAAATACCAGGGAAGACAACCATGAAGAGTAGGTGAAAAATGTCCTTCAGGGCATATAAAGAACTTTGGCTGTAGCATTCTATTAAAAATTCATTTCTTGCACTCTCATCTAGACTTCTTTGCACCAAACTGCAGCGCAGTCGGTGATGAGCATGGTGAGCAATTTCACCAGGAAATTGGAACTGTGGAAAAAAGAACACACTCACTTGTTATGTGTACTTTTGTCTACAACTATAAAACGAAAACGTTTGCAATGCAATCGCGTCCTACCGCTTGCAAATAAAGAAACGTGCGTATATTCCACCTTTTTAGGACAGATTTTGATTTACATGGAGTCATTTGGATGTTCGTAGCCAGAGCAACTTACTGATTTGTCACCTTATGACAGGGATTGATATTCCACTATGAATATAATGAGTTATATAGGCACCTTGTTAAATGTTTCGTTGCTGCCTTTTCATTGATGGTGGGGTCAATTTCCTGATTATTCCTAAAGCAATGGTTTGTGATTATGATTGACAGAACACAGGATCTATTTTTAAAAAACGTCTTTTAAAATGGAAATATCATCAGACCAGGTTTTTAGACAGCCATGATATGAGGTCACACTTCTTAACTTGGACCGGTTGGAAAAGATATGGATCACTTCATTCGTTGCATAATAATGTAACAATTCAACTTCACTGTAATTACCGTTCACAAGTCTGTGCTCCTGCCAGTAACTGTTTGCCTTCATTACTATGATTCATTCATTTGTAAACAGATCATTTGTTACTTGAGCTTGTGGGTAGCATTGCCCTGGCTACTGAGGACTGTGTTAGTCGTTAATGTTACTGACCCAGACCTGCAAGGCTAATATCTGTCATTTCAGGAGTATAGTGCAAAACATACTTACTGCACGTATACTTACATTCAGTAAACTTTTAATACAGTCTGGGATATTGTTTGTTGTCTGCAGTAACTAAAGCTGCAATGCCTTTGTAGTCTGACACATTTGCAGTGATGTCAGTGGTCAGTAAGTACATTACGTTGTAACTATTCATCATTCATGCTTTATATTCTGCACAGCGTTTATGATCTTTCGAAGTCACTCACTTTTGCACCCTTGCATGATCGAATGGAGAGAAGCACAGCGGGACTTACATTTTCTTTGAATGGTGTAAATGAGATTTACTTTACATACATAGTGCGTATAATGGCGCTTAAGTTGTTTTGATTTTGCCAAAATGTCCGAAAGAGAGTGTTCCACATTAGCGTTATTTGAACTCTGTTGTTTAATGTTTTAAAACTAAGTGGTGTTGTGTGTTGTGCACACTGCAGTGACTTAAGCTTGGCAATAGACTCGCACCACAAAGGCCTTTGCAGAATCTTTGCAGAGTCCCAAACATTAGAGAACAGAGTAAAGTCTATACAAAAAACATATAAACAAAGTATATAGAGAAACAGCTGGTCTGCAGTGCCAACTAAAACTTAAATAAAGAATAGATTAGAATCAGAAAATAAATAGAAAATCTATAGAATACCTAGATTGTTGTGTTGCCCTTTCTGTTAAAATGGACCTCGATACCAATATGCCATTGTGTATTAGTGCACTTGGACAGTGAACCCCTTACCAAGATGAAGAGCCCCTGGTTGGCAGTTTCCTGATGGGTGGGTATAGTGGAGAATACAGACAGCACCAGACAGCTGAACACCAGAAGAAAACTGCAAACGACACAGACACACAAACCAGACAGGACAATATCACAACCCGTAACGGAAAGAAGACCTAGCGTTAAACAACTATAATAATAATCATAATAATCATAATAATAATAATAACAATAATCTCGACTCTCAACAAGAAAATGATCCATCAGTACCAACGCACTAACCTCCAGATTTAATTTAGCAATTACCACTGCCATGCACCTCACTTGACAAAATAAACGAGCCAACAGAGGAGATAATAAGCTTACATCCTGGCCAGTACTGGTCTGTTCTGTTGATTGATTAGCTGGTACTCTGGATAATGTTCTACACAGCCAGATTGGCCGTTTATCTTGTTTGAACATAATCAGTGCAATAATTAGTGCCACTATCCTTTAAAAATATAGTGACCCTTTTCCAACCTATATACCTCTATGTTCAAAAGGTACTAAACAGTTGCCGGTCGCCATTTTTATCCATTAGTCGCAGAACACTTCAGGGGGATCCGTGGAAAATCGGCCTTATGCTATGGAGGTTCCTAGGCGGCTCCGCGTGTTCCCAGAAGAACTGATCTGAAACAAAGACCACACTGTGTTGGATTGGCACTTGCGGTTTATGATGGGACCTTTGAAGCCATATCAGCTGTTACGTCAGCAGCTGTGAGGTTAATTCCACATCCAGCAGTATCACGCATTTTCTCACCCTCATCTGCAGGCTTCCTCGTCAACTAAACTGAATGCGCATTTACTACAATCAAATAGAACAATGGTTTGTTCTGCTTATAGAAATGGTGTCACACTTAATGCTAAAGGACTTAGGGGAGTGTTTCATGTAAAAAAAATATTCCTCTTCCATATCATATGTGTCTCACTGGGGGCTGGTGCTGAGGACGCCACATATTACAATCCCCAAATCAGAACAAGGTTGGGACGGTATGGAAAAACAGTGACTTCAGTTTCGTTGCAGACAATATGAACCCAGGATATTTCATGCTTTGTCTGGTCAACTGCATTTCATTTGTTAAGATACATTCATTCCTGCATTTTAGGCCTGCAACCCTGCTACAGAGGCAAATTAGGGTTAGCTTAAAACAAATAATGATGTGATTTAAACAAGATGACCAGTGGATCTCCAGTTTGTCAAGAAATGGAAGATGAAATTATTGAAATGCTTAAAAACAATGCTCCTCAAAGAAAAACTGGAAGGTCTTATGAAAGGAGTGGTGATTTACTACTAGTAAACAATATGTTGTTTAAATTTAGTACAGCTGTTTGTGTCTCTGAAGTACAGTTTATTTTCACTTTTCATTAAAAATATGGTTTACATAGCTGGAAGCTGTCTCTATTTTGATCCAAATATGGCATAAGCATGTTTTCAGTTCCTGTTATGGGACTGTCTGCTGACATTGAGAATGAGAACACTGAGAACACTTTCATTGTGTCCAAGTGTCTTTGCCGCATTTCATAAACACTTGAAAGTCATTTCCACTTGCTGAACAGAAGCCCGTGTTGCACGTACATGCATCTTGCATCTGGGCAATAAAAGAAAAATACAAGAAACAACACAAATACCAATATGAAATGGATCCTAATAGGCAGATAATGAGGCCACTTGCTGCCTGTACACACATTTTCCCACCAGCTTTCACCTTTCTACTTAGCCTGCCTCATTAGCCCCTTACCGAGATGAGGTAAAAAGATCTCAGAAACACAATAGGAGAAATAAGAGCAAAGTCGCACACCTGAATCAGCAGGAATCAGGTTTGATAGAGAAAGGCATGCCCTGGAGTCGAACCGTTTCTGATCAGGCTCACATTTCTGCTAGAGGGCAAAATTCAGGTCCATTCTATGAGCTATCTCCAGGGGGGAAATGTCCAGTGAAAAGGGAAGAAATTAAATCTTGAAAATCGGCAAAACATGCAGGATCATGGAGGTCAGCGCAAGGTAGTCTCCTAAGTGATTTTCTGACCCTGACAAACAGACACAGAGCCTGCTTGTAAATACAATTAATATTCCTGTGGAAGGCGGAATTCTAGTTATGTACAGTGCGATTGATTTGCACATTTTGTAACCAGCTGTATAATTTATACATTTATTGCATCAGTTTCAGATTGTCTCGATTGAACACATGTAAATATCAGGAAGAGACCAAGCGCAGCACGCCGCAGGTAATTATGCACTGCTCAATAAAAATTAGGGGATATTTCAAAACGAATATGAAGCGATAAAAATGTTTTACTCGGTTATCGCAACTGAGTAGCAAGTGGCATATTCATGGGGTGAACAGAAGCATGTCAAACCGGACGCGAGTGCCACGGTCTGACTGTTCAGCACTTAGCGTATATCCATAGCGCACACATCCCTGTAATGTTTGTCTGTTTGGAAAACTGCACTCTGAGTTTTAAGCATCCAGTAAATACGCGTAAATGGAGACGTATTAGCAGTTAATTTGTAAACCATGTTTCTGAATGTTTATGTGATGACCTGTTGTGATCCATGCAATCTGCTCTCCAATGTAAGAAATACAGACTGCATAATAACATGTTAGGATAATGAGATAATAAGACTCATCTATGGTCCAGTCTGTCAAACATTAAGCAGCCCTCTGTCCTCCTCCGAAACCAGGGAATCAAAGAGACATATAATACAAAATTATATATGATTATACACAGCATGACTAAAAGAAATGAAAGGAAAGGGGAAGGTACTGCCGTGACTTCAGCAAGAAAACAAGGATGAGATAAAGTAGTAAAATAATCATTTCTGTCTGAGCTATTCTACATTTACATTAAAATATGTTGTATTTTTAGACGCAACATTCGATAAAACAAGGCCTGTAGTGTGTTGTTCTCAAGCTTCCTGTTCAGCTCTTTCTGTCTGAGGCAACTCAGTAATCTGGTCTTACTGCGTCTTCCAGTCTGAAAGTTGTATTTACAACTGGATAAGAATAGATCCCTTACAGTAGATCCCTAATTTACCGAACAAAGCATACAGAACAGCCTATTCCAAAGGCAGTAAATGAGAGAATTTGGCACAGGTAATTGCTTTAGAACTTAACAAAGCCTGACTTCCCCTTCAAATGTGTTAGAATATGAGATAATTGATAAATGAAATGTTCACTGCCGCACAGCCTTCCCTGCCAGGCACTGGAGTGTGGTTATCAACTCAACATCAACTCAACTGCTTCTCTTTTGATAATTGGTTGACCTCTCAGAGGGACAGAACCTTAGGAACAGCTGTGGAACATTACATCGGGAATCCGGAACAGAACTGACTTCTCACATTTCAATAAATCGGTGCCAATATGTATTACAGGAAATGGATATTATTTACAGATTTAGTGCCAGAACGAATTTATTTTTTGGAGTTTGAATGCAATAACATGTAGGAAAAAAAAAAGTTGTTACTGATTCTGTTATATCTATAGTATTAACTAATACAGCTTAGGTACAGTTTTGCACAAGACTAAAACTGAACTAATCTAAGAACAAGATATTGTACACTTACTGCCCACTTTATTAGACGCATATTTTTTTTTTGGCTTCTATACCCAGTGTCCTTTTATTCATTTTTTTTTTCCGCTTACAGAAAGTTACATACTTTATTACATACTGCACTTACTCTGCTCTCTAATAGTCAGATACCGTTTGGGTGGAAGATCACTCTCAGCACTGTAGTGTCTCTGACGTAGTGGTGTTGTGTTTGTGTGGTGCTGGTATGAGTGGATCAGACACAAGACACAGCAGTGCTGCAGGAGTTCTTAAGCGCCGTGTTCACTCACTGTGGACTCTATTTGGCATCATATTATAGAGAGATAGACATTGTTAGACATGTTAGTCATCCTCTAATCCTTCATCGCTGCTCACAGGTGGATGGACATTTTCAGCTGATGGACAGTTTTCAGACCAGCGGTGGCAGTAAGGTGATTTAAAGCTCCAGCAGCACTGCTGTCACTTAGCCATTCATACGGTGCACCATGAACACATCAGAGAGTATGATCAGTGCTGGTCCTGTGGGGGTCCTGCCCATTTATGTCTTACATGGTAAGTGGAACTGATACAAACAAGGAGCTGTAAATAATAAAGTGATTGGTGTGTGTGTGTGTGTGTGTGTGTGTGTGTGTGTATATATATATATATATATATATATATATATATATATATATATATGGGGTGATTAATGGGATTTCTGCATAGTGCTTAGCTGAACAATTTAGCCAGGCGTTTGATGATTGATGATGGGTAAGCAGATGCAGTGAAACATAACCTGTGCTCTTCAGAGAGGATCATGCACCCGCTCGCCATGCACATATACGCAAACACACAAGGTTTTGTGTTGGTGGACAGAGGAGAAAGATAGCAACAGCAGAACGTGCCATAAATAGCACCTGCACACCTTAAATAGCGATAGCCAGCAAATTTGTCCTGCCTTGCTAATCCCTGCTGAGCAGTGTCTTTGGGGACTGCCAGCTTCTACAAGGGAAGTGAGACTGGAAATACGAATAAATAAATAATTACGTACATCGGGAAAAGTGGCAGAACTAGTGATTAAAAAGCCCTATGGAGCATGTGAGGGAAAATAACAATTCACGCATCTTGATAAATTACAGAAAATACTGTATGAAAAAAACGTGCAGAAGCACCGCGGTCGTACGTGGTGCGCTTGAAAACACACCACGGGCTACTTTAGAGACACCAGTTAACCTAACACAAATGTCTTTGGAATAAGGGAGGAAAATGGAGTACCCGGAGTAAGCCCATGCAGACACGGGGAGGACAGGCAGACTCCAGAAGGTCCTGGGTTCAATCCCAGAGTGGAGCGGCCTGGGTCCTTTCTGTGTGGGTTGCTACCCACCGAGCCACCGTGCTACCCCCAGCTTTGTTTTTTTTTAATATTTTTGATGAAGGACATTAAGCAAGTTCTTTAGTTTATTGGTGGTTCAAGTACATCTGTGTCAAAAAGACAGACCGACAAGGTTCATACTCCCACAAAGTGCATGTGAAAGAAGCTCTGAAACAAAAAAAGCCAGCCAGGTCTAACATCAAACACAGCCAATCGTTAAAGCCGTGGTGAACCATGGCACTTGAACAAGAGTGAAACGTAAATGAATATTGAAGTTCATCTAGCGATACTGATGCTGTGAAACTCGTTTCGGCTGCACAAAACTCAAAGTGAAACAGACTGAGTGGTTTGAACTGTAGAAGGCACAACGTACTCTGGAACGCTGAAAAACAAGGATGTTTACAAATGTTTTAAGAGGCACGTGGATGAACGGCTTCATTTTCGGAAGCCGAAATTTGTATTTTGGATTGTTCTATTTACTTCGTTTTTATTTGACCACAAATACAGACAAAAAGATGAGCACACACACACACACACACACACACACACACACAGAGTACCCTTCTCAACTTCAACGCAGCAATCAGAAAGCACTATCTCACACTGCATGCAACTACGGTTTAAAAGGGCAGTGCGCACAATCACGGGCTATTGTTTTGGGGATGATATTTGCTGAGGTGGCTAAGTGGGCGGAAGAGAGGCTGTAAGTGATGTTAATTGGATGGTGGAAGGTGGTGAGAGGCTTGACATTTTAAGACAATATTGTACAAGCACACAGACAATTAGCATCAAATTCTGATTCTAGCACCATCAGACACATTTTGCACAAACGGAATATCATAGACAAAAGTCCTTCACAAAAACGGTGCAAAGGGCTTCTCGAGCTTTAGTAGGTGATTGTGCTTCCCCTTACGTGCAGCCGCCGGTTTTGCTTCCAGCCAAGTACAATCTACACCTGATTCCTTGTTTAGTCATGGTGTATATAAGTGAAGACCATTGTCTTTACATCTTTATATGAAGACACTGGCCACTTTATTAGTCACTTGCCTTCAGTGACTTAATTAGATAGATTCGATTTGTACATCCATTACATCCATGATGCAAATCTCCCGTTCCACCACATCACACAGGGGCTCTGTTTGATTGACACCTTGTGACTTGGTGTTTTATTTGATTAGTCGCTTTCAGCATCATTGGCTGTTTAACAGTAAATAACAAGGTTACATCAACACCCAAGTATAAGTTTGAGTACATGTTCAGGAAACCAGTTGGAGACGATTTGAGCTTTGTGAAGCCGCCAGAATATGGATGTGGTTATAAAGAGTAACAATGCCAGTAACAATACTCGGGTAAGCTATACTTAGCTGGTGTTAAAGGGCGCAGCTGGGCCAAGAAAGTATCCCTGACACCATTACATTACCGCCAGGCTGGACCTGAACGCGTTCGTGTTTGTTTTTTACCAAATGCCAAATGGTTATTGCATTTTACATTTTTATCAGCTTGAACCGGTCTGTTCATTTTCTTCTAACCTCTGGCATAATCTCAGTAGATCTGCTGTTTACGAAATGAGCCCACCTAGAGAGCCCACCAAGCACCAACAGCCCTGCCGCATTCAAAGTCACTTACAGTGGGTACGGAAAGTATTCAGACCCCTTTCAATGTATCGCTCTTTGTTTCACTGCAGCCATTCGCTAAAATCAAAAAAGCTCATTTTATTTCTCTTTAACGTACACTCAGCATCCTATCTTGACAGAAAAAAACAGACATGTTGAATTTTTTGAATTCTACATGTAAATGTATTAAAAAAGAAAAACTGAAATATCACATGGTCATAAGTATTGAGACACTTTGCTGTGACAATGACCCTAAGCACTCAGCTAATATAAGAAAGGAGTGGCTTCGGAGCAACTCTGTGACTCTGTGACCATTCTTGCCCGGCCCAGCCAGAGCCCTGACCTAAACCCAATCGAGCATCTCTGGAGAGACCTGAAAATGGCCGCCTACCAACGTTCACCATCCAACCTGACGGACCTGGAGAGGATCCGCAAGGAAGCACGGCAGAGAATCCCCAAATCAGGGGGTGAAAAACCTGTTGCATCATTCATAAGAAGTCTCATGGCTGTACTCGCTCAAAAGGAGCTTCTACTAAATACTGAGCAAAGCGTCTCAATACTTATGACCATGTCATATTTCAGTTTGTAGATGGGTTTCATGTCATGGCTGATTGATGTATATGAGAAATTCCATTAAAGGCGTATCCATTTCCGGCCCCACAACATTACATGTAAATATAAGTAGTTAAATATCATTAACTGTAAAAATAAAATAAAAAAAAACATATTCATGCATTCAATGGTCCAGCTGCAAAAAGTTGACTCAGTTTATGAGAGTGACACATGGTTTTTTTTGAGAGTGGCCAAACATGTCCAGTTGAACTGATTCAGCTTTCTGACATTCTATTGTTAAGCACATTTTCCTGCAGAGTGATGTAGTTGCAAATTTAGGCTTTATCTCTTATTTCTTCTTGTATATTTAATGATATTGTAACTATGACTGAGAAGATCAACAAGAAAATGGCTCCCATTCAGTGGAATATACAGCATAACCATTTTTTTAGCAATTGAATTAAAAACATTCTGGTTACAACCTTAAGTGGAACATTTAACCTGATGACAAAAACTATACCTTCAGCATATATAAGCTCCCACGCACAGCCATGAACAATGTCGCAGCACACCTTCCTCCACCACACACATATTCCGTTGCCCTTACTACAGCATTTATGTGCTGACATTTCAGCACTTAATGCACCGCTAACCTTAGTGCTCAAAAGTCCAGACCCTGGCAAAACAGAATGCTTTTATTTACACATGGGGCAGAAAAAGTGAAGTCAGAGTCTCGGAGCTAAGGTACTGTAAATATGTGAGCATAGCAGGGGAGCTGATTCAAGCTTTACTCATTTACAGTCAGCACCAGAACTAATAGCAAAATGTAAAAAGACTATTGTTATGATGATCATGTGAGAGAATTGTAACCCTTAAAAGTAAGCGTATTCAAATGTATAAATTATTTTCAAAGAAACTAAACGCATTTTTACTTGATGTTGTTGTTTGACAAACGGATGTGTCTCTGTTAATCACAGAAATTCTTAACGACAAAATGTCGAATATGCCGCCGTTCATATTTTGCTTTCTATACGCTAAAGCAAGTGTTTAGGGAAATCCATGACTTCTTGTTTTTTTCGGATATAAATAAGCCAATTAACTTCAGTCGTTTATCAAAGTATTGTTTAGAACGGAAAGGCAAAACTATCTCCAATGATCATAGGTCGTGATTTACAGAGGACGGCAGCTTTTTTTTTTAAATAATATGTAAAATGTAAGCGACTAAATCCACTGCACACTACTGGAACCTCACCTGGAACCGGGTTCTATGAATAGTTATATAACTTGACATTTCTGAGAGACAAATCATGTGTATTTGGAATCAAACAAAAGATATTATAAACATGATATAGATAGGAACCTAATTAGAACCTAATTAGTGTTGCGATTGAACAAATTAATAGACGCATAAACAGAGATACAGTTATAGTTTTGTTGAAATCATTATTTTACATTAAGTACAGGCTGTTTCTTTAAATCCATCTTAATCAGGGGTGATAATATCTCATAAATGAAAACAATTTCTGTTCACTGGCTTAATCTGAAAGCAGTATTCTCTAGTGCTTGCAGTAAGTGTTACATATTGTTGTCGTTTTTTTTTTTTTTCTTTTAATTCTGATTATTAAAATATTGTAGCGTTGCTCAGCGGCGGACCGTCCTGGCTCCAGCGACCATTGCCGTGACTGCGCCGGTTCGTTTGCATTTAGCGTCTTACAATCGGCGATTTTTTCGGGGTTTCCAAACGCAGCCGCTCCCCTCCACCGCACGAAAAGGGCCGACTGCACGATCGCATGCACGGTGCAAACTATACAGTCTGACACACCTATGGAACGGGTCTTGAGGTCTTGGGGCCGTTCCCAGTCATGGAGCAGGGGAACCGCTATGTCATTGTCGCCTTAGACTACTTCACCAAGTGGCCGGAGGCGTATGCAGTGCCTGACCAGACAGCGGCTCCTGTCTCCTAGAGTGGATTTTCTGCCGGTTTGGCGTGCCAAAAACTAGGACCACACCCTTGCACCAGCAAAGTGATGGCCTGGTGGAGAGGTTCAACCAAACACTCTCCGTACAGTCGGCCATCGTAACAAGCCAACACCGGAAGGACTGGGATAACACCTGACGTTGGTGCTGCTGGCTTGTAGGGGTGCCGTCCAGGAGACCACTGGGTTTATGCCCAGCCTGATTGATGTTCTGGCGTGAGCTGCGCACCCCGGTGGAGCTGAGCTTTGGCATGCCCACAGGTGATAACGCGGACAGCAGTAGTAGCTGTGCATACGTACGTGAAGTAGGGTCCCCTGTGGCTGCGGTTCATAAGGCAGCTAGAGATCGTCAGCATGGTGCGAGACGTAAGGGCCGGTGCCCCAAGCTGTAATCTGACTGACCGAGAAAATGGCGCTAATGAGGAAGTTGCCACGGCCAATGGGAGTCCGGACTTGCGTCCGAGAAGGGAGCGGCGCGTTCCCCGTTATTGCGACTAACGTTTTTGTTTGCATTATTGTTTGCATTTACCCCTATCTTAAGAAAATACAGTATGTAATGCTTCCTCGTTGTACTTCTTTCTTAAAAGAGCAGATTCTGGGATGACAGACATGCAGACCAATTTGATACGTTATGTGGACACTGCCTTTGTACCAAATCATTATTACAATCATCTGTTCACACCACCTGTTGGAAATAACATCAGTATTTATGTTTTTTTCCCCTCATTCCTAGCTCGGAGATGCCTCAATTTCCAATTTGTTTTACAATGTTTTTTTTTTAATTAAAAAATACTCAAAAAAGCCTCATACTGTCTGCAATACAATACAATATATGTAAGACTGCATTTTCCCAACTTTGTTTTCCGTTTTAGTTGTATTATTAGACAAAATAATGAATTATCATAATAATCCTGAAGCCTAATCCTAATAAAATGAGAAGCAACCAAGGATTGGAGTTATTCAGGAATTAAGAAGAAGCTTTTTAAAGTTCTTCACTGGACGATACAGACCCATAATGCTCACAAATCAGAGCTCAAAGGCAGTGTTTAAGCTTAAAGAAGACAGCTGATAAACAAGCTCAAGTGTTTGAAATATAAATTCCTCCAAAGTCATTGTGTATACGGGATTGGTTTTATGTGTAGCTGCTCTTTCATGTGCTTTTTCCAAAGATGCAACTGGGTTGAAACCCAATTATGTTAAGGCACGTATCCAGGAAAAAGACCAGTAACATTTACATGGTCATTACCAGGCTTGAGTATGAAGGGGGCTGGAATTAAATCGGAAGCATTTGAGCATAGAAATGACCAAACTTTACTGGCCTTTACTGGTTTTCCATTATTTATAGCTATAAGATTTATGATGTTATTTTCAAGTGATAAAGATGATGGTTAATGAGCTCAAAGTAATTACAGAATTATCAGCCACATACGCAATACGAACAATATCTGAGCATTCAGTCACCTATTTGGGCGAACGGTATTAGTGGTGTAAATGATTCTGCTTTTACTTGGATTTACTGTTTAAAACGTGCAGCGTTTTGCAATAAGCCAATTATTGTTACCTGGGCATTTATTTTTAGGAGGCCTGTAAAATACACATTTGATTGTTCATCTTACGGCGATGTGTCAATGTTCTAACGTTCTGCCACGTTCCATTTTGGAAGTATTATTAACTTTTGTTTTGCATTTAGGGTTGAGCACACAATCAGTTATATGAATGCTATCCATCCTCAACGATTCATAAAGCCCTAACGCCTCCGGGCGTTCAGTCTTCAGTCTTTCTTCCGCAACTCTAAGCTGTGGTTCCCAGCTGTTCTGGGGCATGATCTAGTGACAGCTTGTGGTTTGCATCCAACCCTGCAGTAGGGTCACATATATCCCTTTTTTTATTCTTGTGTATAAATGCATACAATCCATACACTGCCAGCGAAACAATGGGTTCGAAATTATGTGTTTAAAGCCAGTGTCTCTTAGCTTGCAGTGACTTCTAAGAGAGTTAGAGAGAAGCTACAATTGCTTACTTGTTTCAGATCAAGCTCACTTAAGCTCACTCAAATTCCACTACGTTAAATAAATAAGTAATACACTTCAGTAAAAGGGTCACAGTTCCCACGCAGCCTTCTCCTGTGGTTTAAACCAAACAGGTCATCATGTCAAGTTGTACAAAATGCCTGAATTAATCTCCTAAGGACTGATTCACACAGCTCTCCAGAGTCATATTTGTTACTCAGACCATGAATTATGATCATTGTTCTAAGTGAGCAACAGGTTAATCCAGTTAATCTAGTGATTATGTCTGGCGGATTAGAACAGGCTGCTGTAGTGGATTAAAACAGTGAAAGAGCCGAAGGTAATTGGGTTGATAGTGTGAGAAAAGAGTGGCGGTATGATGCCTCTGTTAATCAGAACATCAAAGCCACTTTTTATGGATTGCGTGGAAGGTCGTCAGCATGGAAGAACTCAAAAGCTCATCTAAACTGTCAAATGAACATGTAGATAATTCAAATGTAATTTAAAAAGTGAAATGTCATAATTATATTTTAGGAACATATGTTGTTAAATGAAAGAGTTTACTAATTTGCAAAAAAGTTATATATTTATATATATATATATATATACACACACAAGTATATATTTTTTTACTTTTCTACTAATCCATTAAAGTCTTTGCACCATGAAAGCTGTTGTTTTAGCAATGCCATAATGACATTTTATAACATATTGTGGACAATTAGAACTTTGATTTGTCGCTCCTAATACTCTTTCCCACTGATCTTCATTCCAATCTTTGTGAGATTCGGCAAATCTAATCCTCTGCACCCTGTTTTTTGATTGCTACTCTTCCAAAAAAAAAAAGACCAATGCCATGAAAGCTTCTTCAGACTATGGAACAGTCGATTTGGCATCCCAATGAAGCTACCAGATGCTATTAGTGTTTTTTAATACTGCAGACAATATCAGTATATCTAATCTAATGGTGGCTTAAGACTTTTGCACAGTACACACACACACACACACACACATACATATATATATATATATTTGAGTATATTTAAGCTGTGTGCCATGGCCATGTGTGCCATTTTAATCTATCTTGCCTTAGTGGTGCCCTCTGATCAGGGGGTGGGAACAAGTGACTTTTAAAAAGAAACCCAAAGAACACCCTCTTAATCTGGCAACACTGAGGAAATATTTGAAGTGGACGCTCATTCTTATCTTACAGTTCACTTATCATTCGCGCTATTATTTCGTTATCAAATGCACAAATGTCTTTGACCAACATCAAAGACAGAATCTCTGGTTGACATGAAAGACTGCATTGTCTCTTCAGGGTTCAGTCAGGAGTGCACCAGCCAGCCTGTCAGCACTAGAGCAGCTGTTAGGAGACACAACGCAGAGCAACTAAGACAGTTACATCACCCGAACACAACATCCCTGATATGGGGCTTCGGTCTATGGTGACCATAAAGTACACTATTAAAATCTGTCTGGCAGCCTGGAGTAAGCCTTCCTCTACACAACAACGGTGCCCACTACCAGCTCTCAGACACGGCCATTTTCCATATACACCATATATGAACCTGATACCACCTGCAACTAAATCATGACAAAACAAAAACGCTCCCTGGAGCCCATTTGTCATTTAACAACAAAGCCAGTCCTCCCCAGGTTCCCCAAAGTAAGAAGCACACAATTCTCTAAAACTGATGGTTGTAGCATTAAAAAAATAACTTCACTGGAAAAAATGACGCAGTGCCAAACCATGTTTATTTGGTTTATTTAACGTCACCATCAGCAATCATGGCCTTTTCAGAGACAGGAGCCTTAACTCACTAGAGTTCACTAGAGCTTCATAGGTTGCCACTGGAATCGTCTTCCACTCCTTCAGGAAGACATCATGAAGCTGACGGACCTTCCGTTTGAGAATGCTCCACTTGAGTTTTTTTTTTAATCAAATTTTGGCAAGTTATTTGCCATGAGGTGCCATTTTGAACTTCCAGTGGCAAGCATGAGAGCGAGAACACCAAATTTAACACACCTGCTCCCCGTGCACACATGAGGCCTTGTAACGCCAAAGGAGTCACATGACACGGGGTAGGGAAAATGGCTAATTGTGAATGGCTTTGCATTGTATCAGAGTGTCCTATCGTCATCGAAACGCACAATAAAATAGTTGTGAAGGGTGTACTCAATTTTGAGACACACTGTATACTCGCAGATTTAGTGTAATAAATGAACCTATTGCACGCCCATGTAATCCATCTGTGAGAATACCAGAGTACCTGGAGTAAACCCACACAGACTCCACGCTGCCTGCCGAGCCATTGAAAAACAGACAGCATGATTCCTCCTACACCAAAATTTACATCTGGCACTTTGTAGAGAACTGTAGTGCTCTCCTGGCATCCAACATCCCCTATTTGTCTATGTGAGTGTCAGATGGTGAAGTGTGATTCATTACTGCAAGGAAAAACACGTCTCGAATGGCTTGTTCTATAACTGTATGACGGTTCCTATAGTGTAACCTTTATATACTGCTCTTAGTATATGCAGTAATGCTAGCTGACCAACGGATGAGCTCATTCAACAGTTTTATATACTGGTGAGCTCGATAAACAAACTTAAATCTCTTCAGTGATAAACTGTGTGGTTACACAAGAACTCGCAAAAGGTGTGCAAGCACAAGCACATAAAAAAAGTTGCGAAATTTATGGCTCGATGACACGCAGTGTTTAGCACAGTGCAAAACCGTGTGTTGCGTTAATAGAGAATGAGCTGCTGATGTGGTATTTATGGTCCAATCAGGCTGACCTTTAGGCAAAGCTTTCGCTCTCTATACTCTCCTAGAGGAAACTAGCAGCAGCATTAGCACAGAGTGAGAGAATCACCTTCTGGAAAGGGAATATGAAGAGGATATGAAGGATTTTACTGTGATACTGGAATTAAGTAACAGGAAGCTTATATAAACCAGTTATATGACGGATGGGCCAGGGCAAGCCCAAATTACTCTTAGTAGTAAAATCACAGTATAGTATATCAGGCGTAAATACAATGCAGTAACGCGGGATGAGTGTAAACGTCAGTTGTTTCAGTCACAGCACGTACAGTGCATGCTACGGTATAGCAATGCAATGGAATTCAATTCGGTCACAGCAAACTGAATTCAGAAATCGAAATGTTGTCAAACAAGCTATGTCATATAAATAGAAATGCGGTCGCACCAGACTGACGAGAAAAAAGGTGAAGCCCTGGTTTTTCTTTGCTCTGGGTGCAGACATTTAAAGAGAATGAAAGGCTTTTTTCAGAAAAAAAAAGAGAGGCATATCCAAACACAGACACAAACATATCCACAAATACAGCCAGACTTATGAGTGAGGAGCGCTAGGACGGCCCTTTTAAATACGCCTCTATATTGTGAATTTGTTTTAGTGCCGTCTCCATGGTGAGGTTTCCCCACATGTTTATAGAACCTGCCATTATAAATTAAAGTGGTCTTAACAACACTTAATCAGACCTTGCATGAGACTGCAACTTACCAGCAAACAGGTGGTAGAAAGAGAGAGGGGGGGTGGGACACAAAATGAAATGAGGGTCATTGGAAGTACTGGAAGATGCAAGTGCTTCCCTGTTAGATTGGAAACACCCTGCTATTGTTTGTGAAAAAAATAAAATAAAGCACTAATAAGCTGTGAGTACTCTAGAGGAAGAGTGGACAGTCAGGCTTGGGCCTGAGCTTTGGCATCAGTAACTGTTCGAGACCAGTCAGTCACGTTCACATGTAGCCAAATGAAAGTGACCAGTTAACCCTAACCCATGTCTTTGGGATATGGAGGGAAACCGGAGTACCCGGAGTAAACTCACACAGACACTGGGAGGACATGTCACTCCAGTCAGGCACTCAACAATTAACACCACTGGTATGAACATGGATACCATCCCATCCAATAAATAACTCTAAATAAAGCAATCAACAGTTTAACTGTAGTTTTCTTTTATTTTGAAATCATTTCCTTATCTGCTTCATCCTGGTTAAGCTTGCCGGAAAACCATTGCCTAGTCAGTGGCACAGGGCAACGATTCCATTCAGAGCACCAATCCATCATAGGGCGCACATTCTCAACCCCAACCCAAAGTCCGAGGAGGGGATTGGACCAGGGACAGATATACTGCGAGCTGAAAATGCTAACCACTGAGCTACTGTGCGGGTCCCATTTTGGATCATCAAAAATGTAACTGTTGAATGTATACTAGCTGATAACCACATGTTTAAATATTATAGCTATTGGACCTATTATAATTTGGACCTATCTGACCTACCTAACTAAATGTTTTCGCCAACTATTGACCATTGCGCATACCACCTCTGGGATATTGGAGGGTTTTCAGGTCCTTCCACGCACACCTTGCACTCCTGCTGGACAAGGACAAGGACTTTGACTTGGCCATTCCAAAGCATTAACGTTATTTTTTTTTCTCACCATTTTTTGGAAGAGTAACTTGAATAAATATCTTGCTGCATGACCCATGTTCGCTTAAGATTCAGTTCATGTACAGACGCCCTGGAATTTACCTTTAGAAGTTGCTGGTTTTATTCAGAATTCATTTTTTTGCCAGCTATGGCAAGTTGTCCTGGCCCAGATGCAGCAAAATAGACCCAAACCAAAAATAATACTCCCAAGCTGGGATAAGGTACTTATGCTGGAATGCAGCGTTTTCCTTTCTTAAAATGTAAGGATCCTGATTCAAACCAAAAACTCCAGAGGAGCAGCAAATGTCCTTGCTTTTTGCAACCCCGCCACGTGCACCACTGTTGTTCAGTGTTCTCTTGACAGTAGCTTCATGAGCAATGAGTTCTTTAGTTGCTTTAGAAGTCACAAATTCACAGACTATTATTATTATTATTATTATTATTATTAGTAGTAGTAGTAGTAGTAGTAGTAGGAGTGTTAGTGGAATCCAAATAGTTGGAACCTTGGAACTGCCAATAGTTTGGCATCAGACGATCTGAGGCGACGGGATGGATTTGACATGTTTAAAAGTTCCGAGATGTAAACAGGACCCAGACCATGCAGTGCCTTGAAAACAAGCAGCTTAATCAGCTATTAAAACTAAATGTGTTTACTAAAGTTTTGTTTTTTGCTTGCAATATGTACCATTCCTTGTACGTTGAATTGTTGAATGTTGAATTGCACAGTAAGCAGCAGTGAGATTTCCTGTTTCACCTGCAATGATCAATGATAGGGCAACGGGTCTCACACGGGGTCTTACACTTCTCAGACTTCACCCATATGCAGGATTGAGCCAGTAGTTGAAAATTGCAGTTTGCATGCCCAGGGAAAATATATGTGTGCTAACAGCTCACATTAAGTTCATCTTTATTGCTGATACCTAAAACTAGCGACTGCACATCTTGGGAGGGACGAGCCGTCCCAGGAGAAAACCTTTCTGCTCTGAAAGGAGAAATCAATCTGCCATACCACCTCGCATCGGGACTTCAGCAGCACAACAAGGACAAATACTTGTGTTGCTCCCTCCTTCCCTGCCAGCCCACTGTCATGTGCCTTCCGGTCACCCCTCTTATACGTTTCTTTCACTTCCATGTAAACTGAGCCCCGTCCTCTTCATCAGCCTACTGCTGGTTTTACTGCAATGATATTTACATTTACAACTTTATTCCATAAAGGAAGACAGGTTTAACAAGCGGAGAAATTTACTGCTCTGACCCAATCTGTACCGAGGAGATAGAGTACAGAGGGAGAGAGAGAGATAGACAGGGAAACAGAGAGACAGAGACAGGGTGCCTGGGGGAGTGAAAGAGGGATTCCTATACAGGGGAACCACAATGAACAATGTTGCCAGGAGGCAGCTCCAAATAAACAGAGGGAAAAAGCTGTACCGTGTTTTGTCAGCATTCAGAGCAACAACACAGTGCTTCAAGTGTGGTTCTGAACATATGCCACTCTGACATACCCAGTCCTTCCTATAAACCGCCAACAGCTGAAAGTAATGTGGTCTATAAACACGTTTCTTTAAAAAATATATATATCTGTGCTCAAGATGACGCAAGGGTATCTGAATAAGCTATACTTAACCGGGACAGGGATGATATTTCAGGGGCCAATTTTGGGGTCAATAAGGACCCTACATAACATGTTACTGACAATGGGACCTGAAGATTTCGGATTTCATAATACTCATTGACTAATTATTACTTTTGTTTCCCCAAATCCGAACAAAAACTCTTTGAACAAGAGTTCTCAGTATCTCAGTATCACTGCTGAAGTCATCAGGGGTTTTTTTTTTTTAATTCTTCATTGTTTGTGGTTATTATATGTTTCCATATATAATCGTGCCCTCTTAGAAGGTAGAGGATCAGATCCGTTCAGGAAAAGGGCTCCCCTTCCCAAGCACTAACCTCTCAAACGCTCCTCCTCTCCTGCTGCTGCTTTTAATTTCTAAATTTGTCTTGGGTTCATTTCGTACGTGGAAGATTGTTTGTTTGTTTGTTTTTTCGGTGCAGTGGTTAGCAGCTAGCATATGTAATTCGGAATTACATACGAGCGTAGGGAATAAAAACACTCTATCTGGAGTTACCTGCATTGAACAACAAAAATTTAAACATTTCCTTGTTGATGACTTTCGGACCGCAAGCTTTCAAGCTTCTGAGCCAATATTGCTGCTTTTAAGATGGTGGCCATGTTCTGGACATAGCTTAAAGTTAGTTAGGCCCCCTCATCCATTACTGGCTGGGATATTTAGATATGTCATTTCCCCCTGATGTTTCTGAAGTTAAAAGAGGGTATCTGTAGAATTTTATAAAGACTGCATTTTATCCCCCTCTGAACATACATGCACTACATCCTAAAACAATTAACTGTTCAAATGTAGTGCACTGGGAGCCCAGAAATGTCAGCTAACACTCACATATAGAGTAACGTATAACATATAACGTTCATTTAATTAGCACACCTGGCTCGTGCCAAAGGCAATCCATTTGCAAATGACACCAACATGCAACATTCCTTCATTAGTTTATGCCTTAAGCACACCAGTCATTATACAAACAAATGGTAAAAGAAGACTAAAGTTAAGTTTTTGGAATGACCATTGGATCATTTTCATCAATAAACAAATGGCACCGGTACAGTATCTGAGTCCCATTTGTTTAACTTTTAGGACTGTGGAAATCTGATGATGTTTATCGGTCATATTTGCGCAGAAAATATTGAAAGTTCTAAAGGGCAACACACTTTCAAACTCCAGACAAATACATTTTAAATCATCCAGTACTGCCGCGGTTTATCAGAGTAAGCCTTCCGTTCCATATGGTAACACATTTGAAAATTATGAATAGAGAATCCACATCTTTAATACGAAAATGTTTTGGGTTTTTTTCACAATTAGAATGAATACAGTATTACATTCCATTGAATTCTTTTTTTTTTTTTTAATTTAGCACGCACAAGGAAAGGCAAAACATCAGGACTCATTGCACCGCTGCATAAAAACGACAGCGAGTTGCCTCAAGCTTCCCAAGCATTATTCTTAAAATGAGGTATACGTATGTCGTGTAAGCAAATACAGTGACGTCGGTTGACGATTAGGTACCAGACTACTCTCCTCCCCAAAGAGTCTAAACTCCGGAGGTGGGTAGCTGTGATCCCACCAAATCACCTGCTCCATATTAATTCAATCAGATTACTCTGACACTAATCTCATTTTTTGACTCAATTCGATTGTGGCCATTCATGCGTGTCTTGAGGTGTTTTTTGTTTGTTTGTTTGTTTGTTTGTTTGTTTTTTAGAAGGACAGCTGCTTTCCTTTAACCTTAATGCTGATCCCATCTGGCTGCTCCTGCCATATAATGATGAATCAAAAGCCAAAAGAAGATAGTTAAGTAGAGCAATATGAACAAGCACTTCAGTTTACTACTAAAAACAAAACCTCTCCACGTTACACCAGGCTCAGGTGGCAGTTAGTTTCAGTACACCCACAACTTTAAGGGGGATCTTTTTAATGTATGCTGAGATATCTATTTGGTGTGGCAACCTGTAGTGGTGGGTGGCAGGAACCCGTGACCAAGAAATAAGATTTGAATAGTGCACTGCAGTTGCATTTCTGTTCTGTTTATTTCTTTCTTACAGTAGACATGACACAGTTTCTCCTCACCGGTCGGCTTGTACGCTACATCCTACCCACCGCACCACTTTTATCCATGCATAATCAACATTTCTTGCTGTGAGAGTGCAGATTGATAATCTTAGTGTCCATAAATGCTAGATGCCTTACACTACTTAAAACGTAGAGTACTTGTGCATTCAGATTTTAAAAAAAAAACTTGTCAAATAACATTTTTTACACATTTTAACTTCATCAAAATTGCCTTGGTTCTTGTCATTTGCTCAGTACATGACATGCGGATCGTTTCAGCAGAAACCTGATTCACGATGAATGATTTACGATGCACGATTCAGTGCATAGTGATTCAGATTCACAACGGCCCTTGATCGGTATTCTTCCTTATTTTTACTTTTTACGTCTACAGTACTTAATCCTTAATGCAAAATAGAACTGGTTTTCAGTTAGGGCAGTTAGCATTAGCAGCTGGCGCCATGAGTTCACCAATAAGTGTTTGGCTTTTAGTTTTTACTTTCAATCCATTGCTCACTAAAGTGCAGCATTTTGTTACAAAATAAGTCCCGTGTTAATTATGATTTGGGCAGCTGTAGGTTAATGTAAGTGTTACTGACTCTACGATACAGCACAGACTGTATAAAACTCCCCGGATCATCTTACATTTAACTTATGATCGATTTGTCGGAATCGAGAAGCGCCTGTACAAAACAGCTCCATAAATGCTTATAATGCCTTATACAGAGCGATGTCTTGGGGCTCTGGAACGGATTCGTTGTATTTTAATTGTTCCTTCTCAGCAGAATTTCTTCCTAGTAGCATATTCTAAGGTATGAACTTTGTTTGCCTAGTGCAAAACATTTATAAAGCTCTATAGTGCATCTGAGGGTTTAGATCAGCGCTGAGGCATATGAAGTTACGCACATGCGGCATTAATTAAAACAGCATGAGAAAAAGAGATAATTGAGGAGCACAGCTGACGAAGGAGGACAGAGTGATAACCAAATAAGGGGGTACCGTAATGGATCATAATTTACACTCTTCACTGCTGTGAGCAATAAAGCAGGGGAGGTTGCAGGTTAACTGGACGTGAAGTGCAGAAAGTGTTTATTCATCTTCATTCAAGTCTGCTTATTCGTCAGTGAACACAAATTCAAATGTCTGCGTGAGCCACAAAAACATCCACAGTGAAAAATCACCTCCTAACAACCAAAAGTAATAAGCCATACGGGAGTGGTTGCGTTCTCTTCTTTAAGGTGAATGATTAGATTATCGCAGCAGTGACTGAGGTGCTTTAGAAATAAGCACAACTGCAAATAGAACCTCTCTGTTCAGGTGACTAAGATGGAACTCAGGGTCTGAATGAGCATGCCAAGCCCCGTGGAATCATCACAGCTGAATGGCTTACAGGCACGACACTTATGACATTCTGCTCCACTGACCCGGATATGCTGTCCTGCACCCCAAACACCTGTAATGTAATACCGTATCTAGCTGGCGTGGCATTCAAGGCTCATTACCGTGGTCAGCCAACAGACTGGACCGTCCTGTATCTGACAAGGGTTTATCTTCTCCTCTGGTGTGGATAAGAGCTGTGCGATAAGAGTGGTGGCCCATCTCTTTCTCCATGCATAAATAATGAGAGCTAGAGCTCATGCTCTCATCAGCAGAATGCATCTCAGATACCCTTTTCTGCGTGTAGTATAAAACTACTCAACTAGGGTAAAGTAACTTGGCAGAACGGCACGACGTTTCATTCCTAACACTGGACGCTCGATTATGAACGCTGACTAACTTGGATGGAGATCATACTATGCAAGTCCTGAGAAAATGTGCATCGTCCGAACACGAAGCATGCCCTAGTTTAGGTGTGTGCATCTGTCAAGTAAGTCCATATTGTGTTTAAGTTTTACCTAAGCAACTAAAGGCTCACGTTGCTGTAATGTGATCAAACTAAAATTAAGACCAGATCTGATGAGACACTTGAGAAAAATCGATGACCTTCCCAAAAGAAGTGGGTCCTAGGCTGATCAGATTCATGATTGCTGAGTAGTGTCTTTTAAAACATAAACAATGCATTATTAAACAGCATAACAGCACAGCAATCACTTCGCTTATAGAGGCGCATCCTTGCTGTATGAGGCTGCGTTTTACCCAAAGAGGACATGTTTATATTTAGTATATTCCCTATATATAGTATATATTATATTTATATTTTCATATAAAAAAAATTCTCTCTCTCTCTTTCTTTCTCTCTCTCATAGTATAATCAGTACATTTATTAATTGGCAGAACAGGGGACAAGATTCGAACATGCAGACCCTACTGCTGGCCGACTGCGACGTTTCCAAATGAAGAGTACGAATGAAGCAAATAAAGAGAAAATATGGCAATGCTTCAAGTTACCAGTCACTCTTTGTCACACTACGAACTCGTTCATCCATTCATTTTCTTTTTTTAGTTTAATCCGGGACAGGTTCGTGGGGGAGCCGGAGGCAGGAACAACTGTGCCGCCCACTGTGAAGTCTCCATTTTTCTATATATGGCGAGAAGTAAATAAGATCTGATAAGATCTAAACGTGCTATTGGTGTTGCATTAATGCCTAATGCATCTCAAATGTTCGACTATAAACTTCAAATTATGCCAGTCAGTGTTGCACTGCTAAAGCCTTCCAGACCATTATCCCATACATACTGGGAATAACACATTTAATCAAACTAGCATTCAAAAGTAAGCCCGGTGTTATTTACAGCATCACCCCAGTTTTACGATGACCTTCGTTTTACAGTGCATTTAGAAAGCTGGATTCTGTTCGGTGGCGGCACAGTGTAACCTTGACAACTAGGTGAAAAAGCACCACGGCCTCGTAACCTCGTAACTCTATAGGCACACTGAATGACCAGAACAATACTTATACAGATGACACTGAAACTATACTCGGTTGATACTTGGTCATGCCAACAGGGGCGATCCAAGAGACATCGTGGCAACGGCAAGGAATCCCATTAAGCTCTTCAGTTCGACATAGTATCATAACAAACCCGGCTTATTACTAACTGTCCCAGCTAGTATCACCAAAGCTTAACAGCAGCCACCTTTAAACAACTTTAATACGCAAATCACCTAGTAGATTATATGCTCGAGCTTATTTTTAAGGTAAGTTCGGTCAGAATGCACACTACTACGACTACAGTTGCAGGCTGACTTCCTTGCATTACAAAACCACTGCGGATTATCTCAAATGCGTTGGTGTGCGTGGTGTTCAATCAACGAAGAAACAAGCGCATTCTGCATTTCTCTCTCCTTCCGCTGGCTTCCTGTAACTGCTTCAGTGTCTGTGGTACGAGACTATTGAGAAGCAAACACACTTTCATCTACGAAAGCAGACTGCTGTAGTCACTCACGTCAAGTTCGCCAAGTATCTCGCAAAACGCCCGATGACGTTTAACCCTGTCAGGATCGTAAGGATTGCACGCACGTCGTTTTTGGTACTTTGATACCTAGGTCGTCTCAACCTAAAAACGAAGCTACCGCATACATATCAAAAACCAGCCTTGTTTATATCAAGTCAGTGACATACCGAGTGGTTTCGTACAAATCTGACCGCCCTCGTACATTTAAAAGTATGGGACAGACATGTCTCTTGGTCCTTAAAGGGTCGAGAGAGAGCACCTGAGCGTAATTATCTTTAATTATGTCTTTAATCATGTCTATCATGTCTTCTCTTTCGCCTTCTGATGATCTTTTCTTATGTACACCAGTGTCGTTTGCAGCTAAACATTTATCTCTATCGCTAGTAGGTGTATTAGGAAACATGTATCAGTTAATTCCACTGTTACAGTGGAGCTGTTTTTGACTTACAACTAACCTCCTGTATTTTGCATTAACTCAACACAAACTATGCAAGAATGTCATCATTTCTCTTTATTGTTTGTTAGAGTGATTGGATAGTATATTTTCTAAGTCTTACCTTATCATGAAAACAGATCACGTATCACGTATAGGCAGTTCTCATGTACAGACTCGGTGGAGAATTAAGATCCAGTGACCTTCAGTCATACAGTAGACACCTGATTTTTATCCATTTTAATAAGCACTGAAGGTAACTTGTGTTGCATCCTTTTATCGCATCAGCATTGCACTGAGATCTTCTGAAATGAATTGTATATACTAATCATGGAGGGTGAGTATGACTGTCCAAAAGTCTTAGGCCACTATTAGATTTGTCGTTTTGACACGCCCGTAGTGCTCATATGCTGTATCATTATTTTTCAGTCTCTTTATTATAAAAAATGAAATTTGTTCAGGTCGGTTTTTTAGTTTGACCTCCCGAAAACAAAAAACAAAAGTTGTTTCTTTTCCTGATACTCTTCAAAAAAGATCAAAGCATCTCTGGACTTTAGAAGGGTCAACATGTCGTCCCGCCCAATCTGCCAGATGCTGCTATTTCTCGAGTCTTGTTGTTTTCAAGCCTGCATTCACAGTTCCTGGTTTTCCTATTGTAATCCAATAAGAGATCTAAGATAAATCTTAACCGTCAGTAGTAAATATGTTTTAACATTAGACTTTTTTTTGCTGTTAGTGGAAAATGACTGCAGGGCAAAGCTTCTACAGGTTAGAACTCAAAGACCTCACTGCTGATTGATCTATCTGTCTATTTATCTTTTTTTTTTTTAACTTCCCCTACAGTAGTTGTACTGTTGTGAGCTTGATGAGCAGGTAGATGTTTGGATGCTGTTTGCCTCACTGATAAGTCACTTTGGATAAAAGTCACTGCCAAATGGACAGACCTATAATATAGAGCGAACATTAAGAAGAAGACGTGTGTATGCAGACTTATTCATAGACATACAACTACATCAATCACAAAACCTTGGAACCATGTCTAGTTCACCTCCTGTGACTCTAGGGCGATTTCGTCGGTGGGACAAGGACAGAGGCGGATGCAGAGAATGCTGTCCACTCTTGAATTTCCTTTGGATGTAAACAGATGGTGACAGACAGCAGTATTTGTTTAAACTCCAGTAGGTGAGGCACTGCAGACTGAACCCACTCTGCTCTGTACCTGGCAAGACCCTTTGACAGGGCTGATCATAATCACAGTATGAAGAACAGTTTCATTGCAGGCAACTTACTGTGACTAATCACAGATGTCACTTGCCTTCGTTCGACTGGAATTCAGTATCTGCGCGTGGACCATCGCTGCCTACACCCACAGTGCCTTATATGTACTGTATCTACAGTATATGCACTGCTCACAAAAATTAGGGTATATTTCATTACGGGACATCGATATGTCCAATAATACCGACAGCGAACCGGTATTATTTAAATAGTGGATCATCCTCAACACTGTTGCACTGACACTGATGTGGTTGTGGTGTGTTGGTGTGTTGTGTGTTGTGTGAATACACTATGACAGGTATGGCTGTATGGCTGGATCAGTCACAGCAGTGCTGCTGGAGTTTTTAAGCACCTCAGTGTCACTGCTCGACCGAAAGCAGTCCACCAACAAAACACGTCCAGCGTCCTGTGAGCGGCGTCCTGTGCGAACCGATGAGGGATTAGAGGGGGACGAACGTGCAAAAACAAATGAACGCCTTATCGATGTGCAACGTGAAGCAGAATGAAAAAAGTGTCTAACAGAGTGCACCGCGAGTGAACCGTGTTTTTTTAAAACTCCAGCAGCACTGCTGTGTCGCATCCAATCATATCAGGACAACATCAGTGTCGGGGCAAATCAAGTCAACTCTTTTTACAGCGAGGCATCGTCTCAAAGCAGCTTTACACTCTTCTGTCATCTTAAAAGGCCAATCCCAAATTGAGCAAGCCCGGGGCGACAGTGGCAAGGAAAAACTCCCCGAAAGCAGAAGGAAGAAACCTTGTTAATTAAGGAAACACTTGAAGGTATATTAAAGCAATAGTAAAATTAAGTAAATAATATAATTAAAATCAATAATAATATTTAAGTTGGTAATAAAATGAGTGACAAAACAGATTTTAAAACAAAATTGATTTTAAAATCAGTCCTCAGTGGGAGGTCCTTGGAGGCACATCGTCTCCTAGTGACTAAATGATGGAGGGAGTTCCTGCCCAAATAGTACCTGATCGGCGCTGGTTCTGACTATTAAGAACTAGGACTAGAGTCTGCAAATGTAGAAGCGCTTAGTGCATCTATATCATAAGTGGAACTGCTAAAAGTGCTAAAAGAGAATAAAGTTTGTAGTGAAGTGAACTATGTGTAAAGTCCAGCAGTGTTCTGTATCCTGACAACTTTCCAATGGCCATTGGAGGACAAACAGCATTTCGAATGTATAACCCTTTTGCTGAAAAGTTCCAGTTGTGTCTCATTTGAGTGCCAAACTCAGTCCAGTCAAGGTTACAGCAGAGTCTAGTGAACTCCATATTCTTGTGGGGGTTTTTTTTTCCACCCTCTAAACATCATCCTCTCTCTGTGTCAATGCAATATTTACTTGCAACATCTCCCATTTAGCCTGATTGCACTGAGCAATTATTGCAATGTTCAGGCATGCGGCTATTTTTATAGCAACTGCATGATTTATGGAGGTCAGCAAAGTTTTGACTCGTTTCGTTTGTGTATTCTCGAACCTTGCCCGTGTTTATGAACGTCTAAGGGAACTTGGCCTCTGTCTCCTGTCATATTTATACCCCAGCAAAACAGGAAGTCTTCGATAGCCGTTTAAGAGTTTCAAAACACTCAGGTAGAACGTATATGAAAATAGATTACAAACTCTTTTAAACCCATCTTTACCGAGGGAGTCAATAATCCAGGAGCTGACTGTACATGCCAACCGTCTCCGTCCATTTATGCCATGCCGGACTGATATGCTCTTAACTCCAGCAGACACGATCGTAATAGCCCAATGAATTGTGCCATAACTGCTGACTGATGTACAGCCTGAACAACCAGGTGGATGATGAGACGCTAAAGTGTAGACAGTCCTCTGGAGAACCCACAGGCATCAGCAATTTTGTAAAAATATCCAAGCGCATATACCTCAGCTTTACAACAGGTGAATATTAGAGGGCATTAGTGTTTTACAGGGCAGCTCGCATGTAGACCTCGTTTGGTACTGATAGGCCCTCGCTGCATGATGGCTTGTTTGACTTATTGCTCACAACTGGATTTACAAAAGGGTTGTGGGAAAACCTAATTAACTGAATTAAAAGAAAATCTGTAACGTAGATGTAGAGGCACTGACTTTTGAGGGGTTTTTTTTTATTTTCCTTTGAAACTGAGGTGCTCATCCTTTTCAGGTGGAAGTGAGAAAATTAGTTAGTCGAAACTTTGAATTAAGCAGCGTGTAACAGATCCAACTGAACAGGAATACTATGCATATGATAACCCGTCTCTGAGAGGTGCACTTGATTTCCGCTATAATCCAATTACAAAAGTGTCGCTGGCTCCAGGTGAGAGCGCGGCAGGTGTGTAATTTAGTCTTAACAGCTTGTTTCTTGCTGCGCTGGCAAAATGCATGATCCACAGTATTGTCTCCAGTCGTGTTATTTATCAGAGGGGTTACCTGGGGACACTACAGGAAAGCTTTTTCGCCCCCGAATAAGGTCCCACACAGGTGCTTCAGAATTAAAACATCCCATAACTAAGGCGTTGATGTGGAGCGAATAAGCAAGGGGGACTCACATGAACGCGTGGTAGATGAATGCGCATCCTCTCGGCCTCTCCAGCACGTTGTAAAGGAAGTTTTGGATCCTGCGGTAGCGCTTGTTGGAAGCGGAGGTACTTGCGCGGGGACCGGGAGGAGCTGGGAACGGGGTCCCCAGCAGCCCTGTACGCTGGGAGGTCTGGGAACGCTCCGGACTCGGCGGCTCGGTGCGGACTGCCCCCAGCGCCACGAACTCAACCCGTCTGTCGTCTGCGCCCGCGGGTGGAACCAGCATCCTCACTCCGCCGTTATTTGACGGGCTGGATAGCATGCTTCTGCTCACGGGGCAATCTCAGAGCTGGTCCAGATCTCAACTCCGCCGCAAACAGAAACACAAAAGCGCCATAAGCGTCTGTGGAATTGATGGAATCAAATTAACGCGGAAGCCAAACTAATCATTTAAAGCCATGGTTGTTTATCTTTAAACCGTGTTCAAGTGGTTTTTTTGGGGGGAAAAAAAAGTTGACCAGCACAGAAGTCTGTAGCTCATCGGAGCGTCGTTGATTTCGGACGAACTGGATCTGAGCGAGACAGAAAGAAGTCGCGCGTCTGCATTATTAGTTGTAGGTCAGCGACCTTTCAGTAGCGATTTCTTTTCCAGATAAGTTGCGTGAGACATCTCGAAGCGCAGAAACCCCAAGCGCGTACAGGAGAGGCTCAATTGAAAAGTTTGGAGGCAGCACTTGGCTACTCCCTCGCGCATCGTACAAGGCGCCAGCGACTTTCAAAGTACAGGCTAACGGGATTAATCCGTAGTACGCGTGTGAAATGATCTCACCTCCCAGCGCGCTGCCGCATCCAGTCTTCACTGGAAACGACTGAGGAGCAAATTCAAACGCAGCGCCGCTACTCGGTTCCTGAAACCTTGCCGGAGCCCGGAGAAGAGAAAAGAGTCTGCGCAAAGAGCGGAGAAGCGCAGGTGAAGGAACCCAACAGAACGGGAGGGGATGTTCTGATCATCGGGTCAGGGGTGTAGACAGTACTTCTCACATAAAGTTGGACCCTGTTCTTTGTTAATATGTTTGCAAAATTTTGTGTGTGTATATATACATGTATTAAAAGATATAATTGTAGTAAGTGATTGGTACTAGGTAAGCTACCCTGGATAACAAAGCAAACCTGTTAGGACCATACACTGGAAGTCTTTGAAAAGACTTTTGGGAGACTGAAAAGTTCGTCATCCTTTTTAAATGTTTGTGCCCCCTTTACTTTAATCGTCAGGTACTATTTGTCTGATGGATCAATCTGAACACTGCAGTCACACTGATGAGATGGAGGGTTAGTGTGTGAGACCAAGGGTCGAATAGTGAGAATCCAGAGATCCCTGATTCACATGTGTGGAGTTTGTATGTTCTCCCCATGTCACCTTGTTTCTGTCAAGCATAGATGCTGATTCAGTTGCTGAAACCAGACAAAGCCTACTACAAAACATTCGCCATGCAATGTCAATTACAACTCAGACAGGCCACATGCAAAACGTCTCTGAAGACACTATAATCGCTGGGTGTATACTGGGTGAACATGAGGAGATATATACGTAACGTAAACGTAAATCTAGGACCCTGACTGATGAGATTGCTTGGTGCCAGTTGAAGCACCTGCAGTTTACAAAAATTAGAATGCGCTTCAAAATAAAGTCACCCGTAATTTATCTTTGTCATTTTTGTAAGCACTGAAAGACTATGGAGATGGTGGTGGATTTCCGTAGATCTAGTCTTCTCTTCCGTCCACGTTCTATTGAGAAGTCTAGTGTGGTAGTGGTAAGGACCTACAAGTATCTCCGTCTCCAGCTGGATGATAGGTTGGAGTGGTCGGAAAGTATGGATGACATATACAGAAAAACCCAAAGACAGCTTTATTTTCTGAGACGGCTCGGGTCCTTCAACATATGTGGGAAACTTCTGCAGATGTTTTATCAATCTGTGGTTGCTAGCATTCTCTTCTGTGCTGTGGTGTGCTGGGGAGATAGCATTAAGAACACGGATACAGCATGCTTGGACAAACTGGTCAGAAGAGCTGGAGGTGGGTCAGAACAGAGTTGGAATCACTTATTACTGTGCCAGAGAAAGGACTCTGTGCAAAGTGTTTTCCATAATGGACAAACAAAACCATCGGCTACACACAACTTTACTGGAACACAGAAGCGTATTTAGTGGCCGACTGTCTCTTAATGTCACCTAACTGCTCTACAGACAGACTTAGAAAATCCTTTGTTCCCAGAGCCATTAGGCTACTTACATTCGCACCTTTGTAAGTGCAGCGCGATGTATTATTTATAATAGATATTGTTATTTATTTTTAAAACAGTATTAATAATTACCCACCCAGCTACCTATATACTGCTGCGCTAGAAACGGCCTCTGTTGTTGTACAGTCTAGGTTACTCATTCTCGAATTCTTAATCAGTTCTCACATGAAGGTGCCTTCAGGGTCCTGATGGCTGGTTGGTTTAGGTTGGTGACACAGCGATGTTTAAATATTCCAACAGCACTGCTGTGTCTGATTCACTCAAACCAGCACAACACACACAATCACCCCAACACAAATAATGCTGTGCCCACTAAAATCCACAAGCCTTAACTGAAAATTGTATTACATAAAAGAAAACTAAGCAAAATGTTGCTCATGTAAGTGTAAATACATTAAATTGAGCAAATAAAAACAGCAAAAAAAAAAAAAAGCAAGTTCACTGTGAACCATCTTAAGCAAACAAATGAAAAAAACTTGCTGGGTGTGAAATTGGTGGTCTTTCTGGGTGTCGGCTGGTGAAACCTGCGGCTATGACATGGCAGCTGTTTTTTCTGGACCTTTTATGAAACTTTTATGGTTGCTAACAATAGCCACAATTGAACCACAATTGCAGCAATTGATTTCTGAGACAATTCTGGTCTTCTCTGATATATATATATATATATATATATATATAAAATGAATATGAATCAACTAAGAAAAGAAGCACTGGATTTAGTTCATAAAACAAGCTAATCACAAAAGGAAAACTGAAAGCCAAGGAAAGTTGTTTGATTACACAACATGAGATGCACTTAACTTAATTATGGTGATTGAGTAGCCAGCGACATATTCATGGGGGTAAACAGAAGCATGTCGGACTGGACAAGAGTGTCACACATTGACTGTTCAGTAGGGTGTATGATCACCCAAGAGTGCCCAAACACACTGATAGCGATGGGGCATGGACAGAATCAGATTGTCCAGCAGTTCTTGTGGTATTGGACGGTTTGCCAGACGTCTTCCAAGCACATCTTAAGCATGCTCAATGGGATTCCAGTCTGGAGAACATGAAGGCCAGTCCATGCATTCACCTCCTGCCTCCTGAAGCGAGTTGTTGAAAAGATGCGCACGGTGGAGCCTTGCACTATCACCCATGAAAAGAAAACTGCTCCAGCATGGGATACCACTATGGGGTCTGCCACTGCTGTCTGTGTTTGACCAGTCCCAATCCTCTTCAAGCGTCACATTCAGGCAAATCATGTTGCAGAGGCATTGCAAGGGCTGGGAAATAGCAGGATGTGTGCTTTTAAGATCAGGGAATGCTCAGACGCTCCAGTACTTTCAGCCTTCTGTATAATGCATTTTGACCAATGAAATAAAAGTTGTTCTTGCGTCTCATTTGCGTCTCATTACAGAACAACTTTGACTGTTTTGAATGTGAAAAATAGATACTCCTGACTCCGATTCATACACAAGGACAAGTTACTCCACGACACTACCGTTCTGTGTAACTGTGACGGTGTATACATTTAATAACAAAACGGTAATGCATGTAAGTTTTCTTGGAGAAACGACTTGCTGATCAAAACAGAGCTGGAGTTAAAGGACTGGGGCAACATATAAAGGGCTCAGAAATGATCCCCCAAACCCCCCCCCCCCTTCCCCGCCCGTTTGTTCCATGCCGAGATTATTCCACTTGAACAGGTGCAGTGAACATGAACTACAGTGACCTGAGAACTATGGACGTTGCAGAGTTACGAAGCAGTTTTTGCTAAGGTTCTTACAAAGATCTGAAGAAAAATACATGCCTGTACAGCTTAACATGTCAGAAATCACAGTAATTAAACCTGCTTCTGTACGTTTTGCATAGGAATGCTAGCCTATAAGGAACTGATTTTAGGCTGAAATATCACGTGGTGTAGATCTTATTAGCTATCGTGTTGAACACAAGGCTTGGCATCAGCCACAGGGAAATACTGTTTCTCATGGTCGCTTGGCAAGCAAACACTTCAAAGCATTATATATAATATGTTAAGGTATTGTTTGTCAGGCGTATTGGAGTTGAAAAAAAAAAAAAACATACACACCGCCGTTTAACCCGTTATCTAGATTCGTAGAAATAAGAGTAAAAGAACTGCTAATGTAATAAAAGTAAAAGTTGCGTATATAAAATAGATTTGACTTAAGTTGTAGTATTAATGAAGTAGTGTAGAAAATATCTAGTGTCTGATCAACAGTTATTTTTCGGGAGCAGAGCGCATTTTGCTGAACATCTTACAATATAATAGAATAGAATAGAATATAAATATAAATATTAATATAAATATAAGCACGGTCTGCAAAGTGAGCGCATGGTGCACAGGGAACAAGTCCGGGACAACCCTAGAGGGGGCATTAATATATTGGCACTCCCATACTAGGGGAACTTTAGGCACACCTATTAACCTAACACGCATGTGTTTGGACTGTGGGAGAAACCAGAGTACCCGGAGTAAACCCACACAGACAAAGGGAGGACATGCAGACTCCACACAGAAAGGACCCAGGCCGCTCCACTCGGGATTGGTGTCTGATAAGAATATGTAAATACATTTTTAAAAAGTACAATACCTAATATCCTTGAGTGAAGTAACAAATTACTTTGCACTTCATTACTCTGAAAATCTATGCTTATCAGAGAAGCTTATCACAGAAGCAAACCAAAGCCTCCTAACATTTTCTGATGCACATTGACAAATTTGCAGAAAACTTATGAATGCTCAAAAACGTCCATAGCTGTGAGTTTTCTTTCGATGGGAAGGACAAGCAACCCTGCCCACCTCTAGACACGCCCCCACATGTTAAGAGAACTGTAGCCACTTTTACAGGAATAAATATATAAAGTGCAGTCAAAGTAAACATTAAAGAGCACACAATGACTTCTAGCCTTCGTCCTAAACCTTTGATGGCACAGAACAGCTGAGAAAGGTCACTTTCTGGATCTAACAGAAACATCCTCACATATTTATGTGAACTCCCAAACCCTGAAACACATCTACAAAGAGTCGGGAACAGTTGCTTTCTTTCTTATGTAGGCGTCAGCCGGATAAGCAGTGACAGGTCTTTATATGGTGTTGGCTCACATACACACTCTTGACAGTACACACCAGATGCAGCATTCACCAGTGACCCAGAGAAATCAGACCGCCACATGCATTTTAGAAATTGGATTATTTTGTAAAAAAAAAAACATCAGTTTGGTGACTCAGCTTCTCAGTCCAAGTGCTTTTCCCAGACCCCACTGACATTTGACTTTTTTTTTAAAATTCTACCCGTCAATCTGCTCTTTACCCTAGATTCTGTTCAGCACAGTGTTGTTGTTTTTTTTTCCTAGATAGATAAATGTTCATACTGTGGCCCCCTGGGCAGTTGGACCAGGATTAATATGCATGGCCAGTTTAGCAGTGAAAATAAGGTTTTCAGAACATTTTAATTAAAACGTTCTACGGAAAAAAAACATGCCCCAAAAGGGGTTTTTCAGCCGTGTGAAGATGGGTACAGGGGCACCAGATTGGGCGGGGGCGGGGGGAAAATAAGAGCGTGTGACTGGCAGGAGTCCTAAAATGTTTTAGGGCATTTCTCATTTCAGTATTAAACTTACATCATTCATAATATGTTTTCTTTTAAAGGCTTGCTTTTTCTTGTTTGTCCCAAAGTAAACATCTACATCTACGGCATCTGCGTTGCCTGATTTGCTACCTCCCTTCTGTTTTACATGAAATGGTTCAGTCTCCCCTTAAAACAAGTACAAAGTGTACTGTGAGTTGGGAGTGAATCCTCATGTTTCATTTCGAAGACAAATCCGGTTAGCAGAAATGCAAAGAAAGAAAAAAACAGAAAGAAGGCAACAGTACGAAAGGAGGGTATAGTCTGTATAAGTCCATAGTGAAACTTCACAATAAATTCTTTTTGTCAATATTAACTCAATGCAGGCAACGTTTTTGGCAGGTGTTCAATCTAAAAGAGGTGTCTTTTGCCTGCCACCCCATGCCCATATCACAGCCCTACTCCCAACTGAAGAAGTAGGTGAGCAGCACTGTGTTGATCGACTTCCCATGTGGTATAATTGCAAAGGCTCAGTGGCTATTTATTTATTATTATTTTAAATCTTTACAATTAAATTACAGTCCGGTTAACGGGAGCAGCCGCTTATTCGGGCCGAATCTTAAAGTAAAGAAACAAATCCTATTATATACGTGTCATTTTATTCGCTTATTTGGACCAAAATTCCGTTTAATCGGACCAAAGAAGGTGAGAGCGAATAAGAAAAAGAAGCCA
>JAUZST010002771.1:0-14683 GCA_034779995.1 Parotocinclus haroldoi
ACACACACACACACACACACACACACACACACACACACACACACACACACACACACACACACACACACACACGATTCGGATGCAGTCATACATACACACACACACACATACGATTCAGACACAGACGATTAAGACACACACGCACACGCGCACACATGATTCAGGCACACGCACTCAAACACACCTCCCTGTACAATCATTTGGTAAAAATAAGAAAATGAATGACACAAGTTAAGAAATTGCTTTTCAAGTTTCTTGTGAGCCCAAACATTATGCTCATTCTGACAACTGACAAGCCATTCACGCTTAATATCTTTCCTTCTTATTATTTAGCCTAAATCCCGTTTCTGTCAAACTTCACGCTTGGATTCAGTCAGATAATCTAATTCCAAGAGTATGTCAAGATCCAAGCATACACAGGCTATTTCTGCTCTACATGAACTCTTCATCCAAGCGGCTCATCCTGAAGAGACCTTGAGAAGAGATGTTCTCGCTCAGACTGCAAAAGCCACAAATTCACTCGTGTTTTTAATTATCAAAGGGGTTTTTGCAAAGGGGAGAATCAAGAGCTCCTAGGCAACAATTTGATTGTAATGCCTGTAAGGGTAACATAAGGTTTCTTTTTTACACAGTAAAGTTTTAAGTGCCATTAGTGCATGTAATTGTACTGTAGTGCTTGGCAAACGTTTGCAAAACTAATTCTTTGTACATGTGAGTAAATCTGCTAAATCTGATGAATGCAGTCTGAGGGATCTGATATCACACCTCTTCTGTTGAGGCTTGTGCCTTTGCATCGTAAATGCCTACACATTCCTTAAACCCTTTAGTGAGATTATTTGCTGTAGAGGGAGAAATATGCAAAATCCTTATAATCTTTCAAGGAACACGTTATATCTATTTATATAGCACTTTTTACAATGGTGCATTGTCTCAAAGCAGCTTTACAACATTATATTATCGTATAAGGCCAATCCCAAATTGAGAAAGCCTAGGGCGACGATGGAAAGGGGAAAAAAAGCGTTGTGAGAAAGAAACCTTGGGAGGACCAAGACTCAAGGGACTCATTTTTCTTGAGTGGCTTAGATGCTAATTGTGGATATTACGTTTGGAGCACTAGTAATATAAAGTAAATAATAACAGAAAATTAAATATTGAATAGAATAGTGTAACATATGAATATAGGCAATTATTTAGTCCCATACACCGAGTCATTTAAGAGTCTTGAGTCATCAGCGGGAAAGTCCTTGGAGGCACATCGTCCCCTGACAGCCAAAGGACGGAGAGAGTTACTGCTCTCTGGTAGGGTCCGGGAATTGTGGGACTGGTTTCTATTAATGGAAACCAGTAGAATGATAGTGAAGTGGAGAAACAACTTCTGTGGGGCTAGGACTGATAAGGCTGGGACATGAAGAGAGAAAAGAGAAACTGTAGTTAGTAATCTATTAAGAGCACAGAGTCTATTAACAATCACTGATACTCTGCCAGAATTAACTACAGCAGCTAGAAAGAAGTAAACCAGAAGATAACAAAGCCAAGAAGGATCACACGTGAAATATCAGGAACCCACCTCCCCAGCAATCAACAAACCTGAGTGATGGCACTAAGAAAGAAGACGGCAACCTAACAATCCTGATCGCCATAAATGTCTTTGACTATGAACCCCCAGCTCCAGCCTTAGTCTGAGGCAAGGATGCACAAGTCAAGATCAAGAAGACCAAAGCCCGGCCCAGCCAGACGCCCACCACACACTCCTGGCCAAAAGACAGGGCAGAATAGGTCCGACCAGACATGACTTCAGACTCCAGCCCAGTAATTTTCTCTACCGACAAAATGAAGATCATCTACCCATCTTTATCAAAGACTCTTCATTCACAGATACTGATTCTGTACCAAATCAGGATTACAATAACTTGGACATCACCTGCTTGAAAGCTCATTATATTGAATTTTTATTACCTCATTACTTATTCTAAATTAGCCCCGTCCCAATGTTTTTGGAATGTTTGGATCTTTAATAACAAATAACATTAAGTTGACCAGACAAAACATGGCATGTCAGGTTCATACTGTCTGCAACGCAATACAAATTAACATAAAAGACAGTTTATTATTTGCAGTTCCGTACCTTTTTGACTCGGTATAAAAGAAGTAAATTGCGATCGTGACTGAAGTTTGATTTAGCTGTGTAGGTTTCAGTTTCAATTGTTGCCAATGGCTCTGTTTTGAGCCGAACGATTGACAACCTGTGCTGAAAACTTTCTCATTAGGGGTCAGTTCAGTTGTGGGCTCCATAAAAAGCTTCACTTAGGTGACCATTCAAGCTCTTAAAGCTTAAAGAAACTGTGGGATATTCCAGCATTGTACATGCCTGTCGACCCAGCGTGAGCAGGAACTCAGACATTCCCGCTGCGTTACATGAAACTGGGCTGAAAGCATATGCATATTCAAAAGTAAGGACATTCATTATTTTTTTTTTCTCTTAATGGAACTATTACTTGTCTATCCCTACTGGGGAGAGCCATTTGCATTCACAATGCAGGTCCGACTCCGCAGAGTCTCTAATTACCTCTAAATTTAGCAAGCCCAGCTTGTCTTGGCTACACCATAAAAGAGGGCTGGACAAGACCATTACTGAGTGTGAGAGAGAGAGAGAGAGGGAGAGAGACAAGCTGAAGGTTCTCGTCACACAAAGGGCATTTTTAAATGCACAAGGACACATTTACAGCAGGAACACACAAAATGACAAGATTTGCTTCATAACAAACAGCAACACAGGGTCCATACAAATAGCAATGGAAAAGATTCACTACCTTACAGGGTTTCCTTCTTTTTTCAGCTTATTACAAAGAGATACCTCAGAAGTAAAGGCTTTGGAGGATTTAGCCGTGAGATGAGGCCTCTAAGAAGGACGATGTGCAGCTCTGGAGACCATCTTTTTCTACAGGACGTCCTTGAGCACCATATCTCTGCTGTCAGCTGCACAAAGAAGAATTCAAACTGCAAATATATAGTCATCCCCTGCTATTTCGAGGAAGGCTTAGGAACTTTCTGTCAACATAATCTTCTCAGGATGCTCAGTCCAGCTTCGTGATTGCAAAGAAAATTTGTAAAGGGCTTACCGTAAATGGGTTATGAGGAACCTAGGGGAGTGTCATTAATACAATATATGGCAGACACAAAACTTTGAGCATTCTTAGGGAAATCAACAACCTCAAATAAATGGAATTCATGCCGAATAAAATGCACATGTACATGTACTCTCAATTGCCAATTAGGTACAACTTGTACTTAAACTCATTGCCCATTTAATTAGACACTGCACAGTGCAGTAGCACATCAGTTTCTAGGCACAATTTGACCCCTTCTACCCATGCAACTTTAGAAATGGACCATTATTGGTCCTCCATTGGGCATTTAACTTGTACAACCTCTGTACATCAAAAGCATATCAGTGTTTTTAATCCGTGTGCACACTCATGGCCACTATGTTTTTAGTTGATGCACAATTCTATCCACTTGGAGCACCATCCTATTGTCATTGCTGCGCTGAAATTAATCCAGAACCCAAGCACTACTGGTTAGTAGAAGCATAATGATGCATTGTGACAAATATATCACAGTGCATGGTAGAGATTTACGGTGTCACATGCATTCTGTTAATTACACCATCTATTGCAATAGCATTTTCGAACAAAAGAGGGTGCAATCATGTCATTCTCCTATACGTAATTATAATGTATTTTAACTACAGAGGAAATATTCTCTTTCTGTCTGTATTGATAACACAAAAAACAACATTCTTTTGAATTGTCATTCTGCGGAAATAAAAATGTGTGTTCGTGGTTCCCAACCTGGGGTCCGCATCACGGGAAATGGGTGAGGTTTTGTCTGCTCCGAGCTGCACCAAGTTTGTCAAAATACAATTTGTACATGTTAAATAACATTTAAAGAGCTCTCAGTGGAGGAAAACTCTGTTTAAAAAGATCAATCATAAAGTGTTGGCCCTTATTACACATAATGAATCGTAACTATTCTATTGTAAGAGGGTGTGTGTACAAGAATAACTCTACCCTTAAAAGAAAAATGACCAGTTTCACAGTTTAATACAATTTTAAATTTAAAGTTTTTCATGGGTACTTTTAGATGCACAAGGAAGAAGAATTTAAATATGGTGAAGCTACAGAGCATTTTAGTTACACTAAAAGCATTTAGGATATAATTTCTTAATTATCGAGGACTAGTTCTTAGTTTAAAAACAATGTTTTGCAATGTTACAGTCCACATATCTGAAAAAAAAAAATAGTACGATAATCCAATTGTCAACTCATCACCAGTATATTGAGCAGACTGTATTGCTACACCTCTGCTGGTTCGTGATGGCCCCTTTCCACTGACGCACAGGGGTTAGAAGGGACTGATGAATAGGGTATAGAAACAAAGAGGCTACAGAAGGTACTCCTATACAAAGTGTGTAAATGTATCTTAAATTATTCACAGTGCTGTGATAGCATTTGCACCCTCGTGACTTCCTCTGTTCACCTTCACCTTTAGCAGAAACCAGTGGAAACAAAAGCTCCTGGCAGCTGGAGTTCAGTCTTTCACATTACTACTCAGTAATAAAGGAACACTTTTTGCAGAATTGCCTTGATTAAGCCAAACTGTAAGGCTTACAAGCATAAACTGCCCACTTATGTCAAAGGGCTAGTTGGCAAAGGTGAGACACACCTTTATCTTCCTCCAGGCAAATGATTAACACTCTGCTAGTCTAACATGGATAGCAGTTATGCCCAGATTCTTTCTAATAGTGCAATCACGACGCTGACCTTCGTCAAGAACGCTTGGTGGGGCAGTCACTCAGTCTAGGAAGAGCCTTGGCTGTGCACTTGAGATCTTTGAGTGAAGCAAATTTCTGGAGCCATGTCCAGATCTTATCCTATACACAATCCTGTTTCTGAGATCTACAGGCAGACATTTCCTCCTGATGGCTTGGTGTTTTCTATGAAATGATTGAGAAACGTGTCAAAGCATGCATTAGTTGGCCTAACAAACAGAACGCATTATGATCTGATGCATCATCACACCCCTAGTAACCAGTGCTGTTCGGGTTCTGGATCACTCTCCATTCCCATTGATCATATGAATGGTGATTTGGAGAAAATGAATTTTTAATATGAATAAACATGAAAAGTAATGCATTTTCTTTACTTAACTGTGCTGATCAATTAAAATTATTTTTGAGCAGCAGCAAAGACATTAGACAACGTAATTTTTCATTGCGCCATTCAAAAACCCATAAGACAAACGAGCAAATTAACCTTTAAATTTCTGCAAGTTGTTACGTCAACACAACTAATAGCTACAGTAGTTTAAAGTCCATCTGACGCAAACTTGCTTCAACATCTGAGGTGATCAAATGTGTTATATACATCCAGATCAGGTGTGAATGACAAACCCAGTACGAACAGCATTCTCTTTTGGTCAACATCCCATTTAATAGAATGTAAACGGTGCATTTTTTAAACTTCAAACAATCATTATCACTTCAGATAATGTGCTGGGTGAAAGACAATGGAGACTAAGAAAGAAAATCTTATTGTCTTATTTGAAATTTTATTATTCACAAGTGGATAAAAGCATCGGTTTATTAATACATCAAGCACCCTATTAGTTAACACATACAAAAGATTCAAAAGATCAGGTAAAAATCAGCTTTAACACAATAACAGAAGAGAGTGAGACATTTATTTGGCCAGGACTACTCATCTTGGAAATAGGAATCTAAATCCCCCATGTCCTCCAGAGCTTGCTTAGTGCTGGGCTGCTGCGAGGGAACACCGGGAGCATTTTCCTGTTCTCGTGGAGGCACCTCCACCTCCTTCTTCACCTCTTTTCCTCCACCAAGCAGCTTCTGACTTTCTATGAAGTAATGATTTGGGTGATTGAGAGAAAATCCAGCATCATCGATCTGTTTAGAGGAAACAGGAATATGGTTAAAGGTGGGTGTGATAATTCGATTTCAAAAGTGTGATTTCAGCATCAATGGCCATTTTAGTGGCAGACAAGGTTAGATACTGTTACTCTATAAACACACCAATATCATTCCAAATTACCGTATGAACTTTATACATGTCTATAAACTGTTGGAGGAAAGCAGAGTACCAAGAGCAAACCCAATCAGACACGTGAAGGACATGCAGACTCCAAAATCAAAGGACCCAGGCCGCTCCCCCAGGGATCGAACCCAGGACCTTCGTGTAATGAGGCAACAATGTTACTCACCCGGCCACTGCACCACCCACAGAGGTCAGTGCAAAAGGAAAAAACAAACAAATATACTGTATAATGTTACTAAAATAACAAACTAGTCAATAGTGCTCCAGCTATGTTCAAGGCAACTGGGCTCCGTGTGAGTACGAGTAAAGTAAAGTGAGTACGAGTAAACACCATTACCTCCATGCATAATGATAGTCCAGATGCGTATTTCTCAAAGATCTTTGAAAAAAAAACCTCCCTAGATCATCACTATGCAACTCAAATTGTGATTCAGCAGTTCACACAATTAATCTAAACCAGATTAAATGTAGCTTTCTATATTCTTTCCGAAACTTCATTATGACCATAATGGTTTTTTTCGAGAGATGCGTTAACTGTTTAACACATCTAAAAACAAAAGCTGCATTAGACAATCTTCCGGTTATTGCTCTTTACAAACAAGTCTAGTTTTCAAGGTCTTAGGAGAAGACTACGCAAGTTAATTATCTTATTTTCGGCCCCCACAGTTCACAACAGCAACAAGCAATGACAAGCAAATGGTGGAATAGACCTCAGAAGTGAATTCTCTTAGTGCTACAATTCTGTCCAATTATTTGATGTCAGGACCATTAAAACCGTTTGCAGTTCTGGTTTTGGCCTATTTTTTGGCCTGTATGTGAAGTTATGTCAAGTCAGGCTGTGCTAAGAAAAAGATAAAACAGATTATAAACTGTATATGCAAGCAAAAGAATCCCACAAAATCAAGAGGCCAACATTAAAACGTACAATAAAACACTGTCACGTTGCAAAACCAACACTGGAAAACAGGAAATTAACTTCAAACCTGTTAAGTGGAATGTCTCTAAACTCTAAAAAGTGGGACACTGAATGAAATGGTTTTTGCCCCCAAATGTAAACAAAAAATTTCCACTTTAAACATGGGCACCCTAAATAAAACGCTCAACCGAAGAAGATGCACGTAATCCAGTCCTGTCAGTGTCAATAACGCACTAATACAACAAAGGAGATAGGGCACGATCTTGGGCATATCTTGAATAATATATTATTTTCTTATTATATTATGTATATTTTAATCAGTCTACAGGTGCAATTTCAGAGATCCGTTTAATCAGTATGTTAAAGTCACCTCCATGGCTCTAGTTTCTCGTTATTTTCTTTATATTTAAATTATTCACATATTTCTTGTATTACATATTACATAGCATTGCTTTATTCATGAGTTGAATCCTGAAATTCATATGAATATATTCGTAAACAACAATCATTGCGAGTCAGAAATGGATTAATCCCAATGACATTACATCATATGGGGAAGCATGATTCGGACTTCAAACAAACTTTGTACGTGGCCTTCTGGATCCAGTAAAGTTAAATTCTGAGGTTCCACTGATTATGTCAATCGGCATTCAGTCCAATTCGGATTTGTAAACTACACTGGAAGAATAGAATGTGTTATCGCTTATGAGCAAAAAATTCAGTGACACACCCTTTTGGCAACCAATGCATAAACAGCACACCTACTGGAAATGAATCAATCAGACGTATTTTGGAAAGAGACCCGAGGAAGGAAAATGTCTCCACACCAGTCGGCTGCCTTTTCATTACTCTCTCCAGCGCTTGATTTATTTCCCTTGTGTAAATATTTCATCGGTGAAGTGTTACATTTTGACCTTTAATAAATGCTGTTAGGGCGGGAGGAATGGCGGCGGATGATCTGTTCTAACTCATGGATGTGGAAGCAGGTGCGACATACGCCAATGATTAAAGTCCCAGCGCTTGGCCTAACAACCGTGTCTTTATGCGTGTAATGACGCCAGTATTTCACATGGGCGTAGGGGCCTGGGGTTCCAATGATGCAATAGTAAGTATGCTTTATTGTATATGCATGAATGCCAACTGTGACTCCTCATACGATTGCTGATTTTTACATGTATATCTAGATTTCGCCAAGACTGTGTCTTTCAAGCCCTGTTAGTGAGAGCTGTTCATCAAGACGGCTTTTAATTTGAGAGGAATAAAAGCTGTTCACAATACATCGCTCGTGCCCATTAGTTTTGCAAAGTAACAGCACACTGAGTGACTGCTAAACAGTTCCATTCAATCACAGAGTCACTTGTACCTTCACTCTTAGTAAATAAAAACCGTTCTATTCGCTTTTGAGTCTCCAATAATGAAGCGATTACATGCATACCAATAAGCCAGATATTTCTGGATGTTAGCAGTTGTGTGATTGTTTGCGTAGCAGGGTAAACTCCATATTTTTATGGTGGATTCTATGCAATTACATTTCTAAAACTGTGTGTAAACAGAGTTTAAACCTAGGAGCAATAAGTGTAAGACTATAATAAACATATTACCAGCTCAGTGTTAATGGGGGCACCACAAGTAACGTCAACAAAGTCATTGCAGCTAAAGCCAATGGGATCCCCTCGGGAATGGATAACGGTAACATCAATAGGGTTGTCCCAGATAACAGCACAGAGCAACAGTCCTCTTTGGTAACCTCAATGGGGTCATAATCAACAGCTTCATGGTGACATAACAGATGCCAGTACTACAGTGCCATTGTTTAATGCATTTCTGAGGCAGCATCTAAATTCTTAATAATAGATTAGTAACGGGATCGGCAAGTTACTTAAAAGCCAGAGTGTGACATTTTAGGACGTTTACGGCAATGCGTACAACCAGTAATCAAAGTGAAGTGGGACTGTGAAAAATCTACATTAAAATGCAGTGTACTTGCATTTTGTTTAACTTTAATTTCATTGCAAACAGTATGAACCTGAGAGATTTCATGTTTTCTTTGGTCAACTTCATTTAACTTTTTAATAAACATTTTAGTCATGACACATTTTTTTTTTATTGGAGACAGGTCAGGACTGCAGGCAGGAAAGTCCAGTACCCACCCCTGCTTCATTCACAGCTATGCCTTTAATGTGTGCAGCATGTGGTTTTGCAGTGTCTTGTTGCAAAATGCAAGGACGTCCCCTTTCTGCACTGAAATTCCTCCACTTTCCCTGAATCGTTTAATAATAGTACACATTTTGGAGATACATTGGAGAAATATATAAATCTCCTTTCAAACTTTTACGGCTGTTAAACATGTCAATTAATTTGTCATGCATTTTTTAACAAACTGAATGTCCACTGCCTTTGTACTTCAACGATTCATGTGGATGCTGCTTTAGAACCAAATCATGATTACAATCACCTGTCAACATCAACTGAAACCGCATCATTATTTAGATGGTTTTTTTTTTTTGGGTTGGGGGGGGAATTGCATTACAGACATGAAAGGAAGGAAGGGATGTTTATTTAAAAAACGTTGAGCAGACAAAACATGTAATATATTGGGTTTATACTGTCAAATATATATATATATATATATCATTTTATATAAATAAAAGTCAAAGAGGACACACTGCATTTGCTCACTGTACCAATGTTCTCTGATTAGGGGTTGCACATTAAAATGAACAATTGAAACAACGTGGCACTTATCAGCACTATTGACTATTAAAAATGACTACTCAAAAAAAAAGCTATTTCATTTGAAAGTTACACCATGTAGTTAAACTGACAGCTGTACCACTTGAGGAGACATACTCAAGTTACTTAAAAAAAACCGATCATGCAGGTTCTTCTGTTATGATGAATATAACTGAGTGTGTTAAATATCTGCTGACAAAAATAGCATCAGATTCCTATTAACCGCATTTCCAGATTACCAAAGCATTGGGCAAAAACAATATAGTACAATAAAAAACCGTTTTTCCCCTGATTTTGAAGTGAAAAAAATAATCTATATAATAAATATATAACAAAATAATAAATAATTACTTTTTAAAAACTGTCTAGAAAGCAGCTTAACCTTTTGGCATTATATCAAGGCCATTCCTTTGATCTCTGAATTTTTAACATCGGTTTCATTGTAGTGGCAAGCATTTGAAAGCTTTAACTCTCACTTCCATATCAACTATTCTACTTTTCATTCAAATTAACCTGTCACCAAGCTGTGTGCTTTGCTCAACTAAGAGCACAGATTTTCATCCACAAGCTGTCAACGGCGCCTTCGGAGTGGAAGAATAGGACACCGCTAATCCTGGCTGACACCGTTTTGAAAGCCACTGCCCTTGTGTGTGTGTGTGTGTTTGTATACACGTGTGTGTTTTGGGGATTGTACTGTTTCAATGCGGTCTCCACAGCTGCTAAATACCATAAGCACAACAGGGGGTGAAACATCACAAGAAAAATGAGCACACAGAAATGTTTACCCATTCATTTGCTATCCCACAGGTTCTGACCTACAAATCCTCAGCTGTTATGCCCCGCTTCATATAAAACGTGTCAAAGTAATCACAAGAAAGCGAGGGACAACAAATTTTGCATCCAGACGATGCCCATTTTTGTCCTGATCAACAAGTCTGCTTTCCCAGACAAATATTAATGAACGAATACTTAGACACGTCTGTATTCATAATCAAAGGTCTGCTGCTAAAAAGCATTAGGGCAAATAAATTACACAGAGGCCATTCAAATCTAAGTGCTCTAATAAACCCATAAAAATAAAGCGACTCCGACAGATAATGATGGATGTGATTACAGTGGCCGGACTCCTTGGAGCCGCTCTGGATGAATAGCAGGGGCGTCCCTCAGCTGCCAAAAACAGACTCAATTAAAGAGGGTCAGAATGAAAGGCATCCTTACGTTGTGTGTCAGTTCAAAGTACTTCTGGCAGGCCAGTTGGTAGTGCATCCCCTTGACAAGTTCCAAAATCTGTCAAAGAAAACAAAGATGGAGTTCGAATTAAGTCCTGTGGAAGTTAATTTGCCTTTTATGTGAAGGCTGTGTTTAAAAAAAGAAGAATTAATAACAGCCACGTGCAATAGCGGTTTCAATATTTCAACGATAAGCATTACTTCATTGAAGAGACTTGCTATAAGCTGTGATATTAATGCACGATTACATTTTAATAGGGTCTGCTTTTCACGTAGGACTGCACAGTCGGTTGTGTCGAAGTTTTTATTTCCCTCAGGTGCTGCAGTTTCACATGTATTCACACTGGTAATTTTGAGCAGAGCAGCGCAGCAACATATCGACTGAAATGCATTATATGCAGCTTGGCTCTTCCACATCTTTGAGTGCTTCAGGGACTGATGGAAGTTGGAGGCCCTGTATCTTATCTGCTGCATCAAAGCTCAGTAATGTAATGCCGCCAGTGGTGGCATTATGCTCGGCATTCAATCACAATAAAGCTATAGGTAAGCCCTCTGGACTCTTGGGTAGACTGTGTTTTTGTTATACACCTCTATATGTTACATCGACTGTCCTTATCCCACATTTGGAAGCATAACTGGAACCATTTTGCAGATTTAATTTAGTCGCAAACTCTAGATTTAAAAAAAGATTAAAAGCCCGTTCGGGTATTTATAAGTTCATTAAACACTGGACAATAAATAACGTTTACAGTAGCTGATACAGGAAACTCAAAAGTGGTGTGTTTATATAGGGCATGCCAGCTATAACCAACATCCCCCATCTTATCACATTGATTGGACTCGAGGTTGGCTGACTCCTGGCTCCAATTACCTCTTGTAGAAGTCATTAGTGAGTGAATACATATCGTATTTGTGCAGTATTAGTTTGAGTAACTGTGTTCATCTGTTGTCATGACTTAAATGAAGACCAGAACACAGTTAATGACCAGTTTATTTAAAAATCTTAGTAATCCCACTGGGTTCCATTTTTCTTGCGACTGTAGATGTGAAAATATCTTGGTTTAACATAATTTTAGGGAAGTTCAGCTTTTAAACTACATATTTTAAAGAAGAGTTTCGCAAATATTACTTCAAGTATTATAAGATGCCACCGAAATGAATCTCACAATACGTGCTGGACAATCTGATCCTGTCCATGCCCCATTGCTGTCGCTGTGTTTTGGCAATTGTGGGTGATACCCTACTGGACAGTCCATGTGGGGCTTTCTCGTCCAGTCTGACAGGCTCCTGTTCCCCGCTGTGAATACGTCACTTGCTACTCAATCGCCATAATTGAGTTTGCATCTCATTTGCATAATCAAACACCTTTTTGACTTTATTTGCTTTTCTGATTATCTGGTTTATTAAAATAAAATAAAACGCTTCTGTTTTTATTCGCTTCATATTCATTTTGAAATATCCCCCTCATTTTTGAGAGCAGTGTATTACTTAATCACCCACCACTTTACAGAGCATGTGGTACAAGGTATAAAGACTTGCAAAAAAAAAAAAGTGAAAACACTGATAATTTAATAAATAATATCCTTTGCATCCTGTATGCAGGGCACGGGATACTTTAGCCTTTTCACACATTCAGAGGTGAGAGCCACATGCTGTTGGTCGCTTGCTGACAGAGTGACAGAGAGAGAGGTTAATTCTGCATCCTGAGCTACTTCATGCCGGCTGGCGTCTGTTCCTTCTGGCCTCTGATGTCACTTTGGCACTGACTGAGATGGCTGCGGTTCATTTTAATCACCCTCTCACGTTTGCTGCAGTTTTTAATTATCCAGCGCAATGGGCTGAGTGCTGCGGTGAGAGCTTGTGGACTCAAATCCACAGGTCCAGGGGGTTTTTGAACAGCCTGAGACTACAGAGAAGTTGCTCGGGGTAGCAGAAGATAAAGTGAATTTAATTTAACGGGAAACATGCAGCCCATGGGTTGACCTGTCAGACTGAGTTAGCGTGTGGTTCCCTGTTTCGCCCAGTCACAAAAAGTCATGTTGGACAAGCTGCCCCAAGAAGGCATGCATAAAACAAAAGATGCATGGAGCACTGGACAAGTAGAACCAGAACCAGCAGAACCAAATCTGAGAAAACGGCACTCGGCCTTTCTGAAAACAAACATCCTGCTGTGATTACTACGCACCCATTTAATATCACTGTCAGACCTTCAGAGCAGTGCCACTAGGTTGACATGAACACAGAACTGTGCAAAAGTATTAGGCCACAATTATAATCACATAACATACTGTCAACAACTGAACCCAAAGCTTTCTAACTTAGATCCGTCATTCCATAATGACCTTTTCCACTGATCCACTTCTCCCGATCAACCTTCTTCAGACTTATAAGGGTCAACTTGGCTTTCTGATGAACTTGGTGCCCGATGCCGTTATTTGTCGGGGGGCAAGGGGCGGGTGGTCACATTACATAGAAGCCCACAAAAGCAGTGTTTCAGATTTTTTTCCTTTTTTCAAAAAAAATAAATCACATTGACCGACCATGTCAGATGCCTTGTAGACGTCACTCCATGATTTATGGCGTTAAATACTATTATTATTTAATGCCACCCCACTGGCTTGGCGGGTAGGCCATTACGCAATCAAATCAATGCTAATTTAGAGTGACTGAACGACCAAACATGAATGTCTTTGGACTGTAGGAGGAAACCAGAGCACTCAGAGTAAACCCACATAGACACAGGGAGAGCCACCGTGGTGCTCTTTTTAATAATAACTTTAAACATTAATAGAACTTTTCCTAATTTAACAGCAGTATTCAAACAGAGACTGAGAAATAACTATATGGTCTTTATATCTGTTCTAAAACAGTTTGAAATGTTACCTAAATGTGAACTGTGTAAAATTGTAAGCTTTTTGCACAGTACTGTACATGGCTGTAACAACCATTTAAGATATTATTAAAATAGCATGTAATTTAACTATCATGTAAATATAGAAACTACTACTATAGCTATGTCATTCATGAGTAGAACTGCCTGTTTATTGTACTTTATATGCTTGTGTGTGTTCTGGCCATCATTCACTGCAGCCAATTTATTAGGTTGAGTCATACTCCTGCCTGGCCGATTTATTTCCCAGTTTGATGGTTTTACATTCACAGTTGTGGCATTTAGCAGATGTCCTTTTTCAGAGCAACTTACTGTAGACAATTTTACAAAGTACAGTCCATGAGGATTTAATGCCTTGCTTAAACAGCAGGAGAGCTAAAGCATAAAGCTTCAACCTTCAGGTCTAATGTCCATTAACTTAACCACTAAGCCACTATTGCACTGGAGTCACTGTGGGTAAATTAGCAATGCGCTTAAATATTTAAACTTTAAAGAATTTAAAAAATATATTAAAACATTCTAAAAATAATGACTTCATCAAAGAAAAAAAATCTTTAAGATGCTGGTGCCTCCTAATGCACTGCTTAGAAACCCGTTCTGCCATTTTTAACACTATGCACAATGTCTTAGTAAAATGTTTCTACAGTGTGCAGTTAGATATTTGAAGAGTATAACACTTTAATAAAATTCACTACCAGACCTTTTTTTGTGTATAAAAATATACTCTGCATTTGATTATAAAATGATTTTGAGCAGAACACTAACACTCGCTCTGGGGGGGGGGGGGGGGGGGGGGGGGGGG
>JAUZST010002772.1:0-17728 GCA_034779995.1 Parotocinclus haroldoi
TGTAGTTCACATTCTTCTCCATTTGTCTTCCATTTAGACACACACACACACACACACACACACACACACACACACACACACACACACACACACACACACAATAAACCTTTATTAAGCACTACAATATTGAATTACATTAACAAATGCTACGTTGTTATCAATGTCCAGAAATCAGAAGTGTCAACTTCTCTTGGCTGAGAGATGTCTCCATCTCTATCATCGCACATTGTACACTTGTATTGTGATCAGATTAATCAGTATCCCAGATAATTTTTTTAAGAAATGCAGGCTGTGGAACAATTGAGGAACACTGTTTTAAAAATTGCAATACTTTTCTCACATATTTGTTGATCCTTTGCTCATCAAGAAGCTTTTTGTGGATGCTGCTTTTGTACCACATCATGATTATAATCACTTCTTGACATCACCTGTTTGAAATCACATAATAAATTTTCCCTCACATCATTACTAGCAGTAAATAGGTCATGTACAACTTTTGCTTCTGGGAATAGTTTACATGAGTCTTCTTTTTTGCGTTTTAAGTGGTACATGTGAATATACTGTATACTGACAAAATTTTGCCAAAGTAATCACTTGCTCATGGTTATATCAGCTATTGATGAATGAAAGTTATTGATGCAGTGCTATTTGAGGGATCAAAGATCAGTTCAGCTTGGCCATACGTTCACACTTGGCCATAACGCACTGAAATTCCTCCCCAATTCCTTGAATCGTTAAATTATATTATGCACTGTATAATATAATAATAATATAATATATATAATAGAGAAGTATGCAATTCTCTTCCAATACTTCCCCCCTTCCAATACAATTCACTTCCAATACAACTGCAATAATTTTCTAACACATTTGTTGAACAAACTTTGCTCATCAAAGACTCAAAGCCATTCATGGATGCTGTATTTGTATCAAATCAAGATTACAATCACCAGATTGAAATACATCATTATGCATTTTTAAAATGTATTTATTCATTTATTATTAGCTGCAAATTGTTGCATGCCGAATACTGAGCCTTTGGCTACAACATGAGATAGAAGAAACATCTGTAAGATTTGTGACAGAAACACATTGCAACAAAAATAAACATCAAATAATCATTGTCAACTTTGCTTTTATAATCTTGATCTACTTGACATAATGATTTTAAAACAAACCCCAAAAAGCAATATAAAGTAAACATTTCCAGAATGCAGCACATTTTTTGCATAACAGTTTTCCTGTATGATGACATAACAATATTTTATCAGCTATTATATAGTTAGTAACTGTATGAAATGCAGCAAGGATTAATGATGCAGTTATTTGCATCGCTGCTGGTGATCATTTACCAGTGTGCACACAAGCTTTAGGCAGCACGTCCATCTTATTATGTTCAAGTCTTTCTCTCTCTCTCCCTCTTTCTGTCTTTCCATGCATGCACAAATACACAGAGTAGCACACCCACATCAGCTTATATTATGACAATGTGATAAAGTCTTGTGTATATTTTGTGTAATCAAAGCCTAGAGAAATAACAACAGCTTCCTAATACAGTGCATTTACGGCTGGCTGATGGTGCATTTTCATTCAAATTTTATCTGAAATGATCTATTATGCACAGAAATACTCTCCTTGTACTGGGTTCTATATCTTGAGTGAAACATCTACCATCCGAACCACTGAGACAACATAAACGATTCACTATATCGCATGGACCAGAAATAGATACACCACTGAACAAACAGCACCCAAGCGAGCATGAGTCACTTCTCACAGCAAAGCACCTTCTTTCACCACAGACCACAGGTTTTGAAATTACACTTTCACTGATGCTTAATGTTTCAGCACTGGCATGTATGCTGTTTTCTGTGACTCCCTCTTGCATTCAATCTGTGTGTAAAAACATGTTACTATAAGCCCCAATATCCCGAGAATGACACTCAGCAAAATTAAACTGAAATTGTCAGGGGTTAGTGTATGGATTAAATAGTTCAGATGTTGCTCCACTGAGATTTGTTTCCCTGCCTCTGTCTACTACATGGTCCCTGCATTACTAGGTATGCCTTGGAGTCTTACATGGACTATGCAGACTACAAGCAGGAAAACATGTAAGTAAGAGGAAATGCCTTCATATAAATTACCAACCAGTAAAAGTAATGATTTATTCACTATTAATCCAAATAGCCGTAACTGTGCAACTAAAATGTTCATGTCCGAAAAAATGCAAATTAGACATTAATATTTGCTACATTTGGACACAAGATACACAGACATCATGCTGACCCTTTTATTCTCCTGTTCTGGAAAGTCAGATTAGCTTAGTTACTTTTAATCTTGAGCCATGATAACATTTATCCTGTGGTTCCAGCAGGTGTAGTTCCTGTAGGTTGGATTTGCTGTGAGCCTGGAAGGGCACATCAAGTCAAATGAATGATGCATGTTTCAGCACTGCTAGCACAAGACGAACACTTTTAAAAACATACATAATGCATTCACAGTTTTGAAAATTCCAATGCAGTTTGGAAGCCAAAGATATGAACTTGTGAGTTAGAGCTAAATGCTCCTGGAAATACTCTTATCCTCACACGGGGGGCACTGCAGGAAAAGAAGGGAAGCAGTGCATTCATCAGAAGTGAGACAGAATTAAATTTTTCTTTTTAAAATTCTCCACACATTCTCTAATGGGGACAGGTCAGGACAACAGACAGGTCAATATAGTACCCATCTGAGAAAAAAATGTACTGTGTAATTTGACAGTAGATCCATGATTGGCCAAATTACCATCAAAATCCATAATAGAACTGTGAAATAATTTATGGTCAATTCATAGTGAACTAAGTTTACAACTGTACTATGAAATTTGGCAGTGGAATCATGAAGTGGCCAAATTACCTTAGCCTTCTTTGCTCATCAAAGAATCATGATTACGAACACCTGTTGACAGCACCTGTCTAATATCGCTTTTTAAAATCCTTTCATCCATTAAAAGGATAAATCAGAATAATCCTTTAAAAAATTACTTGCCCTAAATTGCCCTATCCCATTTTTGGATAGGGCAAAAAAAAAGACAGGCCTAAAAAGCAGCAATGGATGTATTGCATTTTCCATACTGTCCCACTTTTGATTTTGATTGTTGCAGTGAAATGATAAGCTATTTTGATTTGCTAAAATAATGAATTCCACCAAGATGAACAAATAATATATGCACTTTAGTAAACAAATCATTGCCATATTTTAATGAAATTACAGGAGAAACTGAGCCGTACTAACAATATATGTCAGATGCAACACATCATGCAACCAGTATATATACCTAACAAGCACCTCAAGCATTTTCCTTATTTTCCTTAAATTATTTCAAGAAAAAGAGGACCAAGGATCTGAGCCTTCAATGTCTTTCAAGTTATTGCAATTTTACATTAATACACCATTTGACCATTAAAAGTTTTACAGTATGGAGCTGTATCATCTCTGCATCATCATCATCATCATCATCATCATCATCATCATCTCCTGTTAGAAATCCCATTACAGATATTAAAGTAATGGGTACTGACAGAACTATGAAGCCCACATAGAGCACTCATTAATGTATAATATTTAATGCACCGAGGGCCTTTTCAATTTTTATGATTGCAGAAATTTATCTCCGGTGTCTTGCTAATGCAAAGAGTCGTACTGAGACAAGATGAAGGAGAGTAAACAAACCCATATTACTGGAGTGCCTTTACAATAAAATCTGCATTTTATCTTGTTTTTGGCATTTCACAATAATTCGAGATTTAGTGTTTTTCTATGACGTCAGATAAATGGTACAGTAAGCAAAATCCCGTTATATTTACTTCTGTCTCCTAGAAGCAGGTTTTTCTCCTTATACAGTAATTATACCAGCTCTCTTGAATGATAAATAAGGAGGTTTCTCATAAGGTTTCTCATAAGGTTTCTCATAAGGTTTCTCATGTTCTTGTATTTTCATCTTACGTCAGCATTTAAGCAAATATGCTAATCCAAGTACAAAAAGACGCATATTTTTACTATAACCTGTCAATTCTAAATGTTAGATACATTCTAGTTTTAGGACGCATTATGAAAGAATCATGCAGTTTTAGGGGGTAAATATGGGACACAATTCCAATTGTTATTACTATAACCACCAAGAAACAAACATACCTATCATAAAATAAACTTTTTCTGGCATACTGTCTTTTGATGACAGCTTAGGGGCATGCCTTATTCAACAAGTAAACGTGACAGAAGGGAACTTTCTCTGCCAACTGGGAAAAAAATGGTTTTCATGCAGCCCCTAGTGCGTCAACACTGAAAGCATCATCACATCCTCCATCTGTCTGGTTTAGCTCTGTAACCACCCACTTCAAACAACACTGCGTCTTCAAACTCAGTGATTGTAGCCTTCCAACCACTGAGGATCTCTGCATAGCAAGGGCACAGAAGCATGCATAAAAACTCCACAGCCCCTTCTATCCATGACGCCAGTCAGGCCAATATGTATTTTAAAAGAAACCCCATAGGTGAGTATATGGAACTTTTTACAACGGAGCATCTTCTCAAAGCAGCTTTACATCATTATGTTATCTTAAAAGGCCAATCCCAAATTGAGCAAGCCTAGGGCTAGGAAAAACTCCCTAAATCTTGTAAGGAAGAAACCTTGGACCAAGACTAAAAAAGGAAACCACACTCCTTGCGTGACTTAGATGTTTATTGACAAAATTAACATTGTATTAATAATAAATCTAAGTACATAGTAGAGATGAATAAGATAATGTAAAAAATGCATATTGGCAATTAATTCATCTGATACACAGAGTCACTTTGGAATATTGAGTCCTCAGTGGGAAGTCTCTGACTTTCAGTTACTGCTCTCTAGTGTGGCCAAGTCATTAACTATAGCAGAATAGGTAGAAAGACAAAAAACAGAAGGTAACACACAGGTTCACATGGATCACATGGGGCATGGCAACCCACCTCCTCAACAATCAACAAGCCTGAATAATCACACTAAGGAAGCAAGTAGACAGCAACCCAAAATTCCAGATGACCATAAATCTCTTTGACCCCCAGCTCTGCCCTTAATCAAAGGCAAGGATGCACAAATCAAGATCGGTAGAACTAAAGCCCAGCCCAGCCAGATTGCCTACCAGACATTCTTGGCCATAGGTCAGGGCATGACAAGGCAGACAAGCCAGACATGACCCCAGACTCTGGCTCCAGTAACCCGAGCCATCTAAAGTTTGAATCTAACCAAATTCCTAAAAGTTGGATTGTAAGAGTTCACTCAGATAATATGGGGCTGTGTAAAGGTTTATGTATAATAAGACGTATTTAATAGTCAATACAGAATTTAACTGCTAACCAGTGTAGAGACGACAGAATAGGACTGATATGATGAAAATTTTCTAGTTCTAGATAGTACTCGAGCTGCTGCATTTTGCATTAGTTGAAGTTTATTTAGAGATTTACTAGAAGTAAAGCAATACAGTAATCCAACCTCAAGGTTATACATTTAAAGTTTAGCAAAATTAAGTAATTGAAAGAAAGCAATTTGTGTGATAGTGCTAATGTAGGACAATAGAACAACAATTCCTCCCAACTCACACAAACTACTTTACAGAGCTGTATGGACAGTATATTTGTATTAATTATTGCCCCTTGGACTTGGGCTAGTGCAGGAATATAGTATCCATTAAAAGTAAGACATATGGACTAAAACAACTTTTATTATTTAATATCTTTAAATAGCTCTACTCTGTCAAGTAGGTGTACCAGTCCAATTGCATTTCCAGAAAATACTTATTATAATAATTATTTTTAATTACATAGTTCAGCTACTGGAAATTACAATTGCTGGAATATGAATGTGTCATATTAAGGATGCAGTTTGAAATAACGCCTACTTTCTGAAGAATACAAAATATGAGCAGTGTTTTGTAAAATGACAACAGAAAAGGAATATTAATTATTATATGTACAGATTTAATTAACTGTTGATTCATATACCAGGGATATAGCATTTGGTGCCTGCTTAAGAATATTATAACTTCACTGAGTATGTGCAAACTAACTTAGAAACACATTTTCACAAGCTCTTACACACACATCCTCAGTCATTTATACCCTTTACTGAGTCGAGCATACTGTGACCGGGTCAGATTTAAATTGGTAAAATGTCTTTCTTCCCATGTTGTGAAATTCTGCAGTCACTTTGCCATTTTAAATTAAATCAAAGCTCCCTTTCTTTTTCTGAGAGAACTGAAAATGAAGAAAGAAGCTAGAAAGTAAAAAAGAAACTAATATGCAGGCAAATGTCGAGATTAGTTTTCGTGAGTGTGAAACTGGGCCATAGAACCAGGTCTATGAAACAGCATAAGTATTTTCAGTGTGACTGGAAATGCCTGCAGGTCATTTAATGCTGCTTTTCTAAGTGCAAAGCTAGTTTACACACCTCAACAAACATATAATATACACATATAAATAAAATAGCTGCCAACCTATATACTGTTGTAGCCAAAATTAGCTCAGGGTATAAACAGAACGATGCACATACAAATCATATAAACATTTTCCCCACATATTTACCTACATTGGATACTTTTGCTTTAGACAAAGATAAGAAGAACAATTACCTGCCAGCTGTGCTGAGTATAAAACATTAGATTTATATAACTCTAGAGCATAATTCTTCTTTTTCTTCTTCTTCTTCTTCTTCTTCTTCTTATTATTATTATTATTTGTACACTTCAGTAAAATTATGTTGCTTAACAATTTGAAATGTTAAGCAATACAGTTTTGCTATTTAGATGAACCAGGTAATAGTCGGTATTTGATTATGATAGTGAATGCCCATTCTGTATTGCTTTCCGAATTTTAATGAAGGGAATTTTGTTCTGTTGATCCAACTATTTTAGTGTTATTTCAAAGCCACAGCTGTACAAATAATTCAATTCTAAACAACTACATTACATACATGTAGTTAACTCAGAAATAAGAAAGTCTTTACTCAGGATTTGTAAACCAAAAGTGCAGATATGGTAATAAAATCCTTTTGAATCGCCTTCATTCTGCATGAAGAACATAAACAACTGCTTCATCTAACTGACGAAAAAGATACTGTTCATCGTTCATACATTTAACTTAAATTTTACTACAGAGTAAAGTGATTATGTCTGTCAGTTGACTACTGCAGTATGACTGAGAATAGGCTCAGGGATATATATATGGTTGTCTTTTTTGAAAGGGCACAATGTTTAGCTACAGGTACAGATTTTTTAAATGGAATCATGGTAGGTTTGATTGGAGATACATGGAGAGTGAAAGGGAGGATGAGAGGCAGCTCTGAACATATGCTGCTAATATGATCTGTTCTGCATGTGACCAATGTCGATATGGAATTTGTATTGGCTCATTTCTCAGATTATCAAGAACTTAAAGGAGAGTGGTTCAACTGAAGGAGGTTTCAGGGCGCCAAGGAAAGTCTGTCTCCTAAAGGGGATGCAGCTATGAGATTGGGTCAGAAAAACATCAGAAGCATACTCATATATTGCAGGAAGTATAGGGACTGGACTGCCTACTTCCCACTGTTTGGGACATCTGGAAAAAATGATTGTGAACTTTTGCTGCTGGATACGTGATGGACGCTTGAAAGAACTGGCGGATCATGTGTATGGCGCAACTTTCTGTTGGGGACATTGAGGATGTATTCTTATTTGGAACCATGATTACGGAGTTTCTGCTAATTGGATTAGGCTTTGCCCTGGTATATCGTGAACATAAAGTTGGATCAGCTGTTCAAAGCCCCTTACCACTGGCCAACATGATCGAGGGTGTAGGAAGAGCCATAGGCACTCAGACTGTGACTTTTATTCGCGAAATGGATTTAATCTCGGAGAAGCTATCGGTTCTGAACTCAAAACTGGAAAAACTGGGAATTGAGAACCGCTATTCATGAGTGTTCTGTGTGAAAATTTAGAGCACTCGAGCCGAAACAAGCAATTTATCTGGTTTCGGCACCCATCTTATCTGTGGTTTGGCCTTGAGGTCGAGCTGCAGTGTAAACTCCTTCAGAGGATTCTGCTGCTATGGAAACCCGAACCCCCCATTTTCAGAAGACTGCTGGGGCGTGGCCTGTCTGGAAGTTTCCCTACTGTGCTATGGACACAGACTAGTGCTTTTGGGTGACCTATGAACACACTTTACATTTCTGCTTCTCACCCACAGTCGCATTGTGACGGGTCTGTGTGAGCGCTCTAGGTAAGTCTTTCGTCAAATGTCATTACATGTGCTTATGTGCTAAGGAGTTTTTTTCATGCTCTTATACTGTACTTTTCTGAGGACAGTATGTGGATGGGGTTTCTTTTTATCTCCAATCTTTCCCGATGTCCCTCCCCCCCTTGTTATATCATATGTTTGGACGGTTGATGGTTCCAATTTGGCTGCTGCAATGTATATATGTATATGTGACAATAAACTCAAATCAGTCAGTCATTCATGTCAGCAGTGAGACATCCTGAGACCATTCATGTATGGGGTGGTTGCTTCTCATCCAGGGGAGTTCACTTAATTTTGCTAAGAGCACTGCCATTAATAAGGACCGATATCAAAACATCCTCCATGGTCAACATTGTAAATATTAAGTAGTTGCTTAAACTGGTTCTAAAGGTTCTAAAGAAATGAGACAGTAAAATTTGTGAAACTCAAAATGTGTGCCATTCTCAAAACTTTTGCCCATGACTGTAGAGCAATGTAACATCTGGTTAAAGTAAGTCATAACAACTGTGGGGGAGGATTTTCGCCTCTGCGTTTTCTCACCCCAGCCAGCTCTTTATATGCAAAATGAGTCAGAATCATTATTTCAGTGTTCTATGATTGCTTTCCACATGAGGGGTTTTTCAAGGGGCAGCAGGAGAGGTAGGATAAGAGTTCCAGCCTGCTTCAATCCACTGTTCACAAGGGCTGGGTTGCTGGCAAGGGTATGACTTTTCAATGGAATAGGCCAGAAATCAGGGTGACAGTGAGCATGATCTGTTGTATTATCTAGGAGTCCATGGGACATCCATCCTATACTATTTATTGGTTAAAATTAATGAAATTTAATTTAGCCTCTGTCTTATTTCTCACCAGCATATAATCATGTCAATTTTTCCTTGATATCTTCACTGATTACAACAGATATTAGGAACTGGATTTACAGAGAAATACTAGATAGCATATGATCCCTTTTAATAGACAACTGAAGTTACATAACACTGAATTAAATAAAGTGTGCCGGTTATTCATGCTGACTAATACAATGTTTGGCATCAAAGGTACAAAAGATGAGGGTGTTTTAGCTGCCCAAACAGTTACTCACTGGCAATGTCAATGTGTTATTTTTCTTTTTGAAGTACTTTAGGTATGTTGGTAGATGATTCTCTCAATTGTTTGCCACTGTTTCTTTAGCTGCAGAATTTAACTGCAGAATATCATTAATAGAATATAAATATAAGTTCAGGTTAATACAAGACCATTACTCAGAGACCAGAAGTGGGATTTGATCTCACAGGTATTTGATTAGTAGTCCACAGTATTAACCACAAAACTCTACATAGCATTTAGCAATATTCCTTATCCTGAGATATTTGCAATTTGATAAATGATAGTAAATAATATAAAATCAATGTGAGAGTTTGTGTCTGTGTTTAACATGATGGTAGCAAAGGGTTGCTTGGTTTACGATACACTTTACGATACACTTTGCTTTACGATTTTGCTTTAAGCTCAATCTCCCAAGCTCAAGCTCAATTTCCCATCGATTTAATTGTATTGCAGTAATGAAATGTTTACCAAAGAGACTATACTATTAATTGATCTTGATGTAATGCAATATTTTAGTATATAAACTGATCAGATTATCAATTATATTAATTAATTAATTAATTATTATATTTAAATATAACTGTTTTGCTGACAATGATCACTCAAATAATATCTAGTCAGGGCTGGTCAAAGGTGGCCCACTAATAGGGTGACTAACAAACTGCAGTGAAACAAGTTGCATTAATTAAATGTATACTTATTAAATGCACATGTTGCAATAAACTGACATTCCATCCAGGCCTTCAGACATATGGATGCTACGCTGAGTTTGGCCATACCTCTGTCACAGAAAAAAATCTGTCTATGCTAACCATTATCATCTGCAGGGCTACATGATTTTTTGGTTATATTGACCTAGCTTGGAAATTAGTTTCCAAGTTTCCAAATTTAGTGTAGCAGAACTTGCACTGAGCCCCAATGCAATCCATCCCATAGATTAGCCTAAGGAAAGAGAATAAAGAAACTAATTTGAATACAATAAACAACAAATAAACAAACATTTAAACAAAAAAATAATAAATCAATAAATTTGGATGACCATCGTTGACATTTTCTTATTATTAATGCTTTCCTTTTTAGAAGTCATACATGAAAATTCTTGCATGTGGTGTTTGTTTCCAAGCAGCTGAACCTGATTACACAGTTGTCAAATCTTTTACTTGTTGATGACACTATTATGTATCCTGCATCATGAATCATTCTGGGGACTCCAACCTTGTCTTTACAAAACTTTGACAAATAGGAAAAAAAGTGTGTGTGTGTGTGTGTGTGTGTGTGTGTGTGTGTGTGTGTGTGTGTGCCTGTGTGTGTGGATGGTCTGCATTAATGACCCCTAATAGGTTCAGCATTGTTACCTTCATCATGAGTATGTGAGTGATATTTAGTCTTTTTTGATATCCCACTGTTTGGATGACATCTTATAGGTTTTGTGATTGTTTGTAAACAGTCTAATCTATATGTAGCTTTAAAAAAGAACGAATGTTTGATTAACATTTAATTTAAACTGACCACACACTACAGGACTGGATCAGTTTTAAAACTGACAATATGTTCTGCATTCCCCACGGAATTTGGACATTTCATCCATCCACTCAAACAATTCATCCATCATGAGCCTTACTGTAGATAATGAATATAATATTTATCACACAATATTAGACAAATATCTAGATTTTCTAGAACAGTGAAGCATAATATGCACATTTTATGCTATGCTGCTAGGAAGTGTGATGCATGTTAACAACAAGCCACTATAAACTGCTAATTTCACCATGTCTTTTTAAATGAGTCGTTTAACCCACCACTTGTAAAATGAGCACCACTGCTGTTATGACACCTATAGTCAGGGGTACACTTTATTGTAGTTTTTATTGTAGTTTGGGGTGCATGTAACACCCCTCATAACCACCCCCCCATCTGAAAACAACTCTGAGGTCATGTAATATATCTCAGTACCTGACTATAAATGTTATTTATATTATATACAGAGACAAGGTTACATCAACACACAAAGTTACTCTGTAAACTAGTCATACATTCTATTGCCAAAAGTATTTGCTTACCCATCCAAATGATCTGAATCAGGTGTTCTCAGGTCACTTTTCAGGAGCTCAGTGAATTGCAATGCCACCTGTGCATCAAATCCAGTCGTGAAATTTCCTTGCTCCTAAATATTCCACAGTCGATGGTCAGCTGTATTATAAGAAAACTGAAATGTTTGTGAATGCCAGCAACTCAAAGTGGAAGGTCATGTAAACTGTCAGAGCAGAGTTAGCGGATGCTGAAGCTCATAGTGCGAAAAGGTCGGCAATTTTCTGCACAGTCAATCACTACAGACCTCCAAACTTCATGTGGCCTTCAGATTAGCTCAAGAACAGTGTTCAGAGAGCTTTATGGAATGGGTTTCCATGGTCAAGCAGCTGGATCCAAGCCATACATTACCAAGTGCAATGCAAAGCATTGGATGCAGTGGTGTAAAGCACGCTGCCACTGGACTCTAGAGCAGTGGAGATGCGTTTTCTGGAGTGAAGAATCGTGCTTCTCCATCTGGCACTCTGATTGACGAGTCTGGGTTTGGTAGTTGCCAGGAGAACGGTACTTGTCTGACTGCATTGTGCCAAGTGTAAAGTTTGGTGGAGGGGTGGATTATGGTATGGGGTTGTTTTTCAGGAGCTAGGCTTGGCCCCTTAGTTCCAGTGAAAGGAACTCTTCAGCATACCAAAACATTGTGGACAGTTCCATGCTCCCAACCTTGTGGGACAGTTTGGAACTGGCCCTTTACTCTTCCAACATGACAGTGCAACAGTGCACAAACCAAGGTCCATAAAGACATGGATGGCAGAGTCTGGTGTGGATTAACTTGACTGGCCTGCACAAAATCCCCATAAACACACTCCTAAACCTTGTGCACAGCCTTCCCAGAAAAGCTGAAGCTGTCCTAGCTGCAAAGGGTGGACCAACGTCCATATGTGAGGCAATATAGTGTACATACTGAGATCGGGCCAATTTAATGCTATCAGTTACCCTTTTGCATGTCTTGGGACTGTTGGAGGAAACCAGAGGACCCAGAACAAATCCACAAGCTGGAGCCCACGAATTTAGAAGTAAAAGTAGACTAATAGTAGGAAATTTCCTATATACATTTCCTATATATAAATAAATGTTTTTACTGTATACTATATTTCATAGCATGTAAGCAGTAATATTATTTTACATGTTTAATAAACAATGCAATTACATTCTTTTTAAGTTATATAAAAATGTTATTGCAAAAATAAACTTTCACTTCTGATTGTGACATATTAGGAGTGCATTAGCTTTTTTTTGCTCAGAACCTCAGACACATTTCATAAATTAAAATATATAGTGATATACAATACACCACTGAACATTGTAAATATGAAAATATGTTCTTTATACATATATCCTGTAAGTGTTAACAATTACAAAAGGCATGTGACATACCTATAAATAGCTATGACGTGAAGAGGTGAGGTGCTGCTGGCCAAAAATTAATAGAATCTGTGTTATTCTAAGCTGCTGTAGAGTCTGATTGCTAATGGGAAGGACGACTTGTGGTAGCACTCCTTCCTACACAGAGGGTGGAGGAGTCTGTTGCTGAAGGAGCTGCTTAAAGCCCCTAGATTTGTAGCAGATGTGGCAGCCATCCTGAATGCTGATATTCACAATGTTTCTTTATTTTGTAGACACATTTTTACTTGAAGTGTCTGAAACTGAGTACAAGCCATAAATCAATGTTACACAGATGTTGCGTTTAAAATCAAAATCGGACGCTGCAAAAATCCAGCTAAGGAGACGCCATAATCAAAGTTGTGTGCCCTCTCGGTAAGTGCCAGATAATTTCAAAGCTCTCTTTCATATCTTAGCTTGCTTGTTTTCAGACATTAACCACACAGTCAAAAGTATCCAGACACATTTAAACAGTGAAACTATTTTTGGCTGTACCCATTACCATGTGTTTTCCATTGACAAACACTCAATAAAATAAAATCAGTCTCTTTTATCTTGAGACTGTTAAAGCATGTAAGCTTTAGGCCCTAGGTGTGTTATATTTCTGCCCTGTTTGAGCCTTGGCTAACTGTAAATGCTATAAGATGGCTAAAAGATATAAAGATCTAAGAGCAATAAATGTATATAGTTTTAAGACAAAAAGGTCTCTTAGCCACAAAGCAGAGGGCCACACAGGCTCAAAGATCAAGACTGCTGAGCTATAAAGTACTTGGATAGTGCTAAAGATATATATCCTTTCTAACAACACTCAAAACCAACCAATTTGAGTATGGATGCCATAGAAGTACAGGAATTGTTCACTATGCGTTTCATGGGTTGGTATTACATAGCCAAGCAGCCACACGTGTACCATTTGCATTAAAAAAACCTACCATAATGGTTGGTATAAATTACATTGGTCTTTGGAACAGTGGAACCATGTGCTATAGTGTATATAGCTATATATAAGTGTTTGGCAATTAAAAATAATTATATAATTTCAACATTTTGTCAACAGTTTGGACTCTTTAAGCTCTCGTTTTAGAAGAAGATATGCCCCATAATTAAATAAAACTCCATATAAAAGAGTTTGCTGAGATTAGAACTAGGCTGTCTGGTAAAGAACCTTGACTTTGGGATGAAATGGAACTCTGATCTGTAGAAGCAGATCAATTGTCTGTTTATAATGAACTATCCCCTAATATTTGTGAGCAGTGTATTTTCCTTCAAGGTTAAGAGCAATGTGTTACAATGATTGGCATAGTGATTTACTTCCTACCTTTTGTAGACTTTAGTGTGGTGATTGATTATCAGGTTCATTATCTGACACCTGACAACATACTTACTTGTACCATTAAGCAGCTATCTACAATTATTCTCTTAAGCAGGGAGTCAACAAGCAAAAAGCATGTGATGGGGCATGAGTGTGGTAATGGATGAGACTATAATGGACATCCAGTACACAAGAACAGGCTTTCTTTTTAAATGTCCTCTGCTCTAAATGTCACTTGCAAATGTTACTCAGGACTACTTAAAAATCCATTTCCCACTTCACTTCTCCATTCCAAAGGCATTTTTCTTGCTGGTATTTCTGTTTTCCATGTATTGATTTGGTGTTTGTTGTTTATGTGATGTGGCCTGACTGAAAGGGACCTTCAGAGTAGAGGTGGGCACTAATGGAGTCAATGGAGCCTCGTTATCCTCTGCACTCTTTAAGACTAGTTGTTCTTGCCATCACATAAAAGGAAGTAGCAATGACCATTTCCTGAATTTCTGCACATACTGTATGACATGGATACATTGGAACAATAGCAGTAATAAGTAGAAAATGAATCCAAGGTGATGTTAATTTATCATTAATTATCATTTGTCAACCCAACCACCCCCAAGCAGATAGATATATAGTTAGATGGATCACTTTATTAATCTCAGGAGGAAATTCAAGTACCACAGCAGCACAGCAAAAAACCCAGGAAATAGCAGTATATTGCAGCAGAGGGAGCATAAGAGTATGTCAAAGTAAATAATAGAGGCATAAACGATCTCCTGTACCGTTCCTTGTTGCAGCTGAGCTGAATTAGTCTGTGGCTGCAAGTGCTCCAGTTCCTGATCAGCAGGTGAGATGTGTTGTCCATTATAGTTGTGAGTTTATTGAGTGTCCTTTTTCCACTGTTACCTTAAAACTGTCCAGTGAGCAGCCCAGGACAAAGCTAGACAAATAAGGTAATTCTCACCATGATGTTATTCAGGTCAAGGTGTGCGCGCACCTTCTGGAGAAGGTTGGAATGCAAACTGCAGTGGGTCCAGGAAGAGGCTGAAGAGGTCTTGGGATAGCGACAATCTCTCAAGGGCTTCATGAAGTGGGATGTGAGTGCTATGGGCCTGCAGTCATTGTATGCGGAGACAGATTAAGACTTCTTCGGCACAGGAACCAGGCAGGATATTTTCCAGAGTACTGGAACTCGCTCTTCCTTGCAAGCCTTCAGTACTCCTGGGCTGATTCTGTTGTGGCTTACAGTTTTGTATGGTTTTAGCTTCTCAAATGGTCTCCTCCCCTAGTAAGCTGTAACGGTTAAGGTGGAGGGCTGTGAATTCCCAGACACTGCTTGTGAGTTGATGGGGGTTTTCTTAGACTGATGAAGGTGAGGAAAGTGTAGTGTGAGGAGAAGAGGGGGTGTGGGATTGGAGGGGGAATCATTGATGTTGGTCGAGGATGCTGATGCGCTGAACCTGTTGAAGAGTGAGAAGGTCTTACTGAAACAAGCAGAATTAGATAATAAAAGAATTGTATGTGATATTGTGTTACACTCAAATATAACTGCTTGTATTTTGCCATAATTAGTAGCTACATGTAATGACCCATGATCATTACACTGAATTACAATGAGCTACTGAATGAAGTAAATGATTATATAATTGGGCACAATTTATTTTAAAATTTTTACAGTGGATTTAAATTATATAATAATATAATTCATACATTTATTTAAAGGAGTAACAGCTTAATTTAAAGGAAGGCTCTGACATCAATTAAAAAATCTAAAAACTACTTGCGAACAACACAGATATTGAACCTGCAAAGCCCAACAGTGGCAATCAGCCCAGTACATTAACCTCTGTGCGACTACTGTGCCATGTTTCAAATACAGCTCCCTAATTGCAATAGAAAGTACAAATGTAAAAAAGAGCACAGCACCTTCATACCTCACAGTATATTGATGTAAGTGGCCAAAATAAGAATGCTACTTGAAGGTTCATGTCTAGATTCTTGGTATTAATGTGGATATAAAACTGCTGTGACCTGATCATATATCAGCCCACCTGAACCTGGTCAGAAAAAGAAATAGAACAAAAGCAGGTAACTGCATGATGGGCCAGTCAGTGTGGGATACTAGTGATCAGATACCAATTAGGACATCTGACAGGTGCCATGGGCAGAGGGATCGATACCATCTATGTGAAGCTAACAAGCAGTTATATTTAGTTTCCAGACAATTGTCAAAATATGACTGTGTGGGCTCCCACCTGCTAAGAGAAACAATGCCTGCCTCACTGTCATCTTTTCTTCCCTTGCCAGGCAAGAGATGAAGAAGGATAGACCCATCAGAGGTGTGGCACTCTGTCAACATGAGACCATGCAGTGTGCCTTTTTAATATCAGCCCAGCTGTCATGTGGCCTTTAATGTGATTTTAATTTCATTCAATTACAGTTGACAGCATTCGATTCAAATATAGGTTATAACGCAATACAGTCATGCATAATATGCAAATTTGGCCTAAGGGCTGGATGAAATCAGTTTGAAAGTAACTCACTATAAAGCAATGCCTCCAACAGAAAAAATACTGATATAATAGACCAGATTAGGTGTGCATAGAATCTGAATAAAGTCTTTACAGTATTTGTAATGCCTTTTCATCCTGGCAAAAATAAAGAAACAGCATATGGTTAGTGCTTTGGCTCACATTATGGTCTGCAATGGCTAACCTAGTAGTAACCTCCTTCTTGTTTAGTGCAGTTTTTCAGCATTCAAAAGCCACCTCTATTCAACCATTCATAGTATGGTCTTAATTTAATTCTTATTAATGGGCACAATATATAGAGTCAGACAGCATATGATTCTAGATCAGCATACAAGAAATGTATTGTTCACATTTCCACAAAATTATTTACATGATTTTGCAAATGTGTGAAGTTATTGTTGTATATACAGGTATGAGCCAAATAAAAGATATTTTACACATTTACGCATACACATTTCACATTCTTTTATGCCATAAGCTATGTTGGAAAGGGATGGTGAGTTTTGTATGTATTTTCCAATATATTACAATTTCAAATGGGAAACAGCAGCCCCTAAACAGGGATGCTATGTTCAACTGCTTAATGTTGTTGGAAATCATATTTTACATTTCATATAAACAAATGTGATATGTAAGGATCTGTGCTCTTATTTTTCACTCCAGCAAAGCACGAACCACACCTAATAACATGAAGACAAAAATAGAGTCATAAAAAAGGAATCACATGTAACTTCCAACCTACTTGAAATAAAAAAGCTGTAACCAATTAACTAATAGGCGATTAAATATTTCTGGCATTAATTACTGTAATGATAACAGAAAAATATGAGATAACAGTTTATAAAAAATAATCTGCATTCATCTAGTTCACAGCATATTCAACCCAAACTCAGGGACTCAGGGACTTGGATCATTATTTGCCATGTTTAAAGAAAATTATGGCTATAATATACAAACCATTTAAAAAATGATGTACAGTGCCTTGCGAAAGTATTCACCCCCTTGGATTTTTCCCTATTTTACTACATTACAACCTGTATGTATT
>JAUZST010002773.1:0-17727 GCA_034779995.1 Parotocinclus haroldoi
TATATACACGTATATATGTATATATATACGTATATATGTATATACGTATATATATATATATACACACACACACACACACACACACACACACACACACCCACACACCATGTCGGGGTAGTATGCATCCAGTTTTAGAATGCATTTGTGCCTTGTGCAGTGTCTTGCTGTTGTCAACCCAACATTATCTGACCTGTTATTACTTTCTGTCCATTCTGCAGAGGGATCCCATAAAGCTGACAAAAGCAAAAATATCAGCACAGATAATCTCAATGAGAGGTGAGCAAACGAGTTCTAGTTAGAAGGTTTGATTGTTATACACTGCTCTGAAAAAGAGGATTTCATAATGGGATATTTCATTTAGATATTTTTTTGTGAGCAGTGCATTTCATATTTCCATTGACAGGTTATTATGAATGGTTACATAAGACCTTAGTCAGTGGGTAGCTCAGCCATCATGAAATGCTTTTTTTCACCAAAATAACCACATATTTATTTAACGTTAGTCATTTTATCTGTAAATAAATTAAGCAAGTCAAATATGAATATAAAACATATATCCTACTCCTACTGCCATTGACTAAAGTTCAGATGCTTCATTTAATGGCTCATTAGCAATATTCCATATACATGATTGCATCTTAAACAGCAATTATTCACAGATGTCGTATTTATGAATAATAGAGAATGCACACTTAAAACTGGTCCCTGTACTCTACTGCTCTGTGGTTTGAGCTAAAATTTGACAAATGAATGAGCTTTTATATGAGTTCAGTGTTATGGAGAAATCTACTCCACCCTTAGCATACCTAGATACTAGGTCATCATATTGCCCAACCCTAGTTCAGAGGTCTGTATTTGTTTGTGGTTAGTGTTTGTAGTACCAGTAAGATAAAGGGCATGATTACATTCTGACAGGTAAATTAAGGGCAATGAAAGATTTTGAGAAAGCACATTCTAGTACTAGTTATGGTTAGAGCTTGGTATGCTTTCCATTTTTTTAATTATTAGGAATAAGTCTAATTCTAATAAGAATAATAGGAAAGGGCTAAGGAATAAGTGAAAAAAGGTAACAACATATTTAGCTACAATCTACTCAAGTGTTGCTACCATGATAATAATAATAATACCAATTTACTTTTACAGAATTAATCGATTAATGGGTTTCACCACAACCGAGAACATATCCGCATTAATTGTACTTTTATACCGGAATAGGTGGTGTGACCAAGTTACCTGATAGTTCAATCATTAACATTTCTGTTAATGACTGTGTGTTGATTGTGAATTGAAGGTTTTTTATTGCGGAAAGGTGCAAACCTTATACTAATACCCATGCTTTTGGAACTTGTTTTAAGGAGGCTGTATATTGTAAGTCCAGGGATGCTCATCACCAGGTCTGGAATGCTCTGGGTCTGCAGTTTGGTTGTGTCACTCATTGAGCGGACCTAATAAACCAGCTTATTTAGATGATTATAATATAGTTCAGTTTTTTGAGAAGGAAAAACATGCTCCAGCTTCTTAGGACTGAAGCTGAATAATGCCAATGTAATGCATGGCTACATGCTTGTGTTACTGAAATATAATACTGCCATATTAGTAAATGTATATTTACATTTTAGCATAGGTTGTGTGGCATGTTATGAATTTCTGCTGATAAAGGTGTGTTTATGAACTTGAAACAGCCAGGTGAGAGCAAAGGGTGAATGGAGGAATGATCTGGTTCGTTCCTCTAAACACACGGTATCCAACAAAGCCCAGATGCTGACTATGCCTCAATTCAGCCTACGAGACAACCTTATCAAGTGTGAGCTCCTCAAGCAAGAGAACTCGTACACCGACATCAAGAACTTCAAGTAAGAGAAACAAGCATGACAATTCTGGTGCCAAGAATTTTGGGGTGAAAACATTTTATAAAAAATGTAAACAAAAATTTTCAGTAACATAATTTTAACCTCAGGCTTTTGTAGAAATCAGAGATAAATGAATATAGTTACAATTAGCTTAAATAAGAAATGTATTGAGGTTTAAAGATCATAATGAGATTAAGAAAATGCAGGACATCAATGGTTTTGTTTAAATGCACTATAATTTGATCATAATCAGATTTCTGTAGTTATTCAAGAAGCCATGTAAACTTCAGATTAAGAAATCTGAGAAAGAGACCCGAGTGATATCAGTAATTAGATTTCTTGGTACATGTATATTCTTACTCTGATTTCAGTCAGTTTTCTCAGTCTGCACATGCACAAAACATGAGCCAGTAGCAGCAAAGAGTCAAACATGGTTGGCATGAAACTGGTAACCCTGATATTAAACACAGCATCCGCAAAACTGAACAAACACATTTGGGGAGACCCCTAAAGTTGTTGATTACTGTTAATGATCTGATTTGTCACAGTTATCAGATTATTATTTGTATGCAAAAGTGAGGGATGGAATCTGGAATGTTGGAAATGAAAGCGGTGGATGTGACTGTTAAATAGGTGAAAATGTTTAAATCTAAAAGAATTTTACATCAATGAAAATGAGAAAGTAAATAAAAGCACTAAGGATGCACCGATAACTTTTTGTCATACCAAGTACAGGTACTTGCTGATACCAAATAACTATATGAGTATAATAACATTACAGGTCTTACAATGACTTTCAAAACGCGTTTTGTTTTTATAAGATAGTTCTCACTCTCTGACTATAACAAAATGAAATATACATCACATGCTTGCACCATCTAACATTTAGCTGTGCTAAGCGTTCCCATATGCTAAAATATTTTCAAACTACTGACATTGCTGCTTTACCTACCTGCTTAATGCTACATAGCTATAAATTAGTATCAGCTGCCATGTATCAGAGTAATTCTATGAATATGAAATGGACCTGATAGTGGTATCGATATGGGTGCCCTTAGAAATGTGATCTGTACTCACTGTACATACACTCCTCACAAAAATGAGGGGATATTTAATTTTGAAATATCCCCATATATTTGAGAACAGAATAGCACATTGTCCATTTTTTTAAATTCATTTATTCAATTTCATGTCCACAAAAAAAAGATTGAGTTGTGTCAGAATACAAGGTGCACAGCAAGAACCAACCCAACCAGACTCCAATCTATTACAGGACCTGCGCACATACTCACCGATTCTTTTGCACTTTTTAAAGACAAATTTAGACCTAATACACATCTCTAGATCTTGTGAAGAAACCAGAGAACACATAAGAAGCACACAAAGACAGGGGGAGAACATTGCCAGTCCAGGCGAGGAATCCAGGGATTGTAGGAGTCGTGATATCACGGTCCTACCTGCTACTCCAACATGTAATCTTAATGTAATTAATCTCTTTTGGTAGACATATATTTTGCCTGACAAAGTGTGACTTGTCGGTACTGCCCTCTTTCGGTTTAGTTTGGTTCATTACTGCTGATTGTGCACGTAAAGCAGAGCCTGAAGGAAGTAACCTTCCAAAACAAATATCACTTGATAGAGGCTGTAGTGAAAGCCTGGAAAAACATCACAAAAGGAGAATGCAAAAGTTTACCGATGTAACAGACTTAATACAGGTCTTGCAAGCAAAGGATTAGAACTAAATTTTAAATCTTATTCAGTTTAATCTCAGGGAACCCTTATATTTGAATTTAAAAGTATATGTTCCTATACATACATAGAAAGGTATAATGTGTGTTTGCAATTCTTTCAGGTTCTTCCTGGGGACATACAACGTAAACGGACAGACACCGAAGGAGTGTTTGCGTCAATGGCTGGCCTCAAGTCCTCAGCCTCCTGATCTCTACTGCATTGGGTAGGCAAAACAAAGAACTTATTATGTATAAGATAAGGAATTGGCGTATGTGTACTATAACCAAAATAAGGCCGACTTGGGTGAGGATAATCATTTACACTTTTGGAATTTCTCACTAGGTTTCAGGAGCTGGACCTGAGTAAAGAGGCTTTTTTCTTTAATGACACACCCAAAGAGCAGGAATGGATAAAGGCTGTTTCTGACGGCCTCCACCCGGATGCCAAGTATGCCTTTGTAAGGACTAGATCTCTCACTATGTGAAGTATCCTGCACATAAATGTATCACAGGTGCTTGATGATGGAAGAGGGAGCCATTTAGCATTTTATTTTTGTAAATGCTGTTGAAAATGTTCTTAATTTCTGCTTAATTAACTTTAAAAGTAAAGACCATTGCAGATTAGATTATTTTATCAGGTTGCATCTGTTGTTGAATGTATTAGGACAATCCAATCTATATTCTCTACAAACCCATTTTTATGTCACACACAAATGATAAATACAAGAGGTTGTTGTTTTCAGAAACGAAAAGTATAAGAGTTTACAGTTTGTATTAGTCATCCTCTGAAATTTCATCAGTGCTCACAGAATTCTGCCTACAGGATGCTAGTGGCTGGACATTTTTGGTTGGCCAACTTTTTTAGTCCAGCAGTCCAAACAGCACCTGATTTGTGGCGGGCCTGTGGGAGTCATGACCAATAAAGACCAGAGTAAAGGTCACTATTTCAATTGAGAATAGTTTACCAAGACACTGATTTAATTAAAGGTGTAAGTTCACTTTATTTGCTTTCCATCTATTAATTTACTTTAAACATGCATGATGCTGACATTTTAGGTGAAGCTTGTGCGGCTTGTAGGGATCATGCTGCTCTTCTACGTTAAGAAGGAGCATGCTGAGCACATCCATGAGGTGGAATCAGAGACTGTGGGAACAGGCATCATGGGAAGAATGGTGAGGCTATGCACTTGTCATTAGTATGCATGTTTGGTGCTCAGGACATCTTTGTATCTTGTCTCATTGTCATTGCAGGAGCATTCAACAAGACTAGCGACCAGACTTGAGTTTAGACAGCTATGCTTATAATAATGCTGCTCACAGAAATTAGGGGATATTTCAAAATGAAATCCCATAATGAAATATAACCTAATTTTTGTAAGCAGTGTATTAGGCAGGTCATATTCGATGGTCAACCTTGGCTCCTGAAAAACTGTTCAGGAGTCATAATTACATTTGCATGTCTTTTAAATTCCATCCATTTTCTATATCCAGACAGATCAGATCTATCACATGCTTTTGATATCTGTATGGTCTTCCTGCTACTTCAATCCATCCATTACAGGGACTTTCTGCTGCTAGACTTCTGAAGCACTATGGCAGATTCCCTCACATCACCCCAGTTTTCCATGAGCTTCATTGGTTACCTCTGGTTAAAAGAATATGAAATACTACTGCTTGCCTTTAAAGCTCTTCATGGTCTGGCCCCTGCATATCTTACTCAGCTCTTGTCTTCATACTCTCCTCCTTCTAAGTTTTTCTAACTCTGGTCTTCTTTATGTTTCATGTTTTAAATTATCTATCATGGGTCATAGGGCATTTTCCATCTTCCTCTGGAATTCTGTACCTGGGTCTATATGCTCCTGTTCTTCTCTTCCTGTTTTCTAATCTCTCCTCAAAACTCATCTTTTTATGTTTAGGTTGGTAAGTGCATTGGGTTTGTGGAAAGCGCTATATGAATGAATTTGTTGTTGTTGTTGTTATTGTTTTTATCCCATTTGTTTTCTGTGGCATGAATATTGAGATGTTTGAACAAATGTCCACCCTTGTTATCACTGGTTGTTTGTTTTTGTATAAATTGTCTGGCCTTACGCTACTCAAATGACAGAATATATAGTTCTGATCATAGCAAATCTAACCAACACCTACATGAGTGTTAAATTGATAAATACTTGATAATACAGTAAAAGGAGAACATACAAAAGAAGTTCTGACGTGTCTCAACAATTCAGTATTTCTCCAAATTGTTAAGATTTGAATTCAAACCCATGTGATAATTTCAAGAAAAATTAAACATGGAGATGTTTACACTAGTGACCTCAGACTTGTTCCCCAAACTATTCATAGAGAGAACATTTTTGGTTCATGTAATTTAACATTTGATTTTTGGATTACATTGTAGATCTGCATTGTTTTCTCAGGGCAATAAAGGTGCTGTAGCGGTTCGCTTCAAATTCCACAACTCGGACATCTGCGTGGTGAATTCCCATTTAGCAGCTCATATAGAGGAGTATGAGAGGCGAAATCAGGACTACCATGACATCTGCACCAGGATGCTTTTCAGACAGCTTGACCTGACAGTTCCACCTCTCACCATCCTGAAGCACAGGTCACTTTTACCTCAGTGCATGTTATTAGTAATTAACAGACATTTTGGTCACCAGAAAGTAGATGAAAATAGCAGTTTCAGTTTTCAGTAGAAAGAGAATGACGGCACATTTTTTGACCAATAGAGATTAATGTCAGACTAGGACAGAGAGCAGAGATGATCACAGGTAATAAATAACTTTAAAAAAACTTAGGGAAGGGCACTAAACGTTTTGGGAACACTTGAACATGGAAGCTTAAATAGCAGATCTAATTAAAGAAATAGGAAAATAATCAATATAGTGATCACTGCCAGTGTGGCTAAGTCAGGGTGTGTGAGTGGGTGGAAAGTTTGTACTGGAAACAGGAAGCTGTTTATGTGAGGTATCAGTACTTGTTTTATTAGTGTTAATAATAGTATTTATATTATAATAGTATTATTATGGTGTCATTTATGAATACAAATCAAAAAATCACAGTTGCCTCTACCTGTACAGCATTGTCTTGTGGCTTGGTGATTTGAATTATCGAATTAGTGACCTGGAGGTCACTGACGTGAAGGACCTAATAGCTTCGAAGGACTTTGAATCACTTTCCAATCATGATCAAGTAAGTTCTAGTTTGTCTAGATAAAGTTTGTTTTGTAATAAAACATTTTTGTGTTTGGTGTATAATTGTGTGTGTGTGCTCAGCTTAAGAGGCAAATGGATGAAGGGTCTGTGTTTAAGGGATTTACAGAAGGAAAGCTTAAATTCCAACCAACCTACAAGTATGACACTGGCTCAGATGAATGGGACACAAGGTAAGGATACACCTTATCTGGATTTTGTGTCAGATGCACGTGTAGTATTTAATTTACAATTAGACTTTGTTTTAACTGTGGTTCTTCCATGACTTAGTGAGAAGTGTCGGGTCCCAGCCTGGTGTGATCGTATTCTGTGGAAAGGTAACAACATAACTCAGCTAGATTATCAAAGTCACATGACCCTAAGAACCAGTGACCATAAGCCGGTCAGCTCTCTGCTGGAGATAGGGGTAAGAACCAGTTTGCCTTCTTTTAACCCTTTATATTACGAAGAACATTGCATATATTTTCTTTTGTACTTTACAGATTAAAGTGGTGAATGAGGAGATCTATAAAAGGACGTTTGAGGATATAATGCGATCTCTAGATAAGCAAGAGAATGAGTGTATCCCATCAGTGACTGTATCTCAAATAGAGGTAAGCGTACTTTGTCAAGTAGGGACCAACAACAGTTAGCAGTGAATATTACTAACACACAGCATCGTAGTTCCTTTAGAAAGTCATAATTTGTCAAAATTATATATTTTACAATTAAAAGAATATATATATATATATGTATATATATATACATATACATATATATATACATATATATATACACTGACCTTTTTCAGCACTTTTAACATGTTACATGTGTGTATTTGCATTATAACCCTCAACAACATAAATAAAATAACATTATGACCAAGTACTACAATAATTAATCAAACACGAGATATCACTTTTCAGGCTCCAAACTTTGCTAAGTAGCATCAGTTGTCTCTTTAAGGATTCCACTACTACTAGTTCATGGTAATATGAAGAATTCACCATGGTTGGAAAGCTGTTTTTTGACTCTGAAACTAAACTGTGGAAAGTCATATATAATATATAAATATAAATAATATATATAAATATTTCAGAGGCCATACAGCACCATTTAAAAAGTAGAGCATGTTTGGCACAACCAAATAAACTGATTAGGGAAGCTCACAAGAGGCCAGTTCTAGCTATGAAGGACTTCTGTTTGTGCAGTTTACATAACTGCTATACCTGTGTAGGGTAATTGTTTATTACAAGCAGCGTGGTATTCTGTATTGTCGGTAGAGCATATTTGCCTTTTCAGTTTTACAATAAGAAATTAAGTTAAGTTAATGAACCGCAGAGTTTAGAAACCACATGGTGGTATCATATGTAGCAGACTGGTTTAATTTTTTGGACATTATTTTCTCATGACTGATAGCAATATATATTTTGTCACCCTGATCTGTGCAAGTTTAGAATATTGAGAGTCATAATATGAAATATATAAAATGTTCCCTTCTTGACTGTGTTTGCTTCAGTTCCTCTTTAAGGATGTAAAGTTCAAGCAGCATCAAGCACAGACCCTGACTCTTTACAATGATGGACAAGTACCATGTCAATTTGAGTTCATTCAGAAACTGGATGAAACAGCCTACTGTAAACCCTGGCTTACAATCAACCCACCAAAGGGCTTTTTGGCACAAGGTCAGTACACACTACATCCTTAGGAATAATGATGTAAGATTCCTAAACATGTGCTAGTGGTCTTGTGAAGCATAAGACAAGTGAGGGAATTTAGCTGATGTACATGTTGGCAGCAACATTTTGTCAGCGAAATTTGAGGGAATTTGCATTTACATGCAGCTTTATGTTAAAGCCAACTTGACTTGAAAATGGGTTCTGTTGACCAATAGTACTGGAGCTTTGCAGTGTTGAGATTTGAGAGTGCAGCTCTTCATTTGTAAAACTAAAAATTCACACTGGAAATGAATTACACCTATTTGATCCTAGATATTGTGTTTTTTTTCCTGTTAAATAGCACAACACTGCCAATCCACTTTATTACATAATAAACTGTATGCATTTTAAAAAATATTTTAAATTGTTAGACCTGGAAAGTAAACATTACTTTATAGAAAAGTTATATATTTTTTAATCAGACCCATCGTCTACGTGCTGCATTGATCTCACACATCATGGGTGCAGACTATATTCCATCCAAGTCCCTGTACTAAATTAGGGAAGTTCAGCTGAATTTACAAAGCTGACATGAATGTTATAATCTGTTATAATGATCTAATTAATCGTACCTTTAGTACGAATTAATCGTACCTTTTTAAAGATTGTATTTATCCGATCTGTGACTCATGACCATGTTCAATTTATATTGCACTTTTTGCAGTACATATTGTCTAGATCCCAAATGAGCATGCCAAGGGTTAAGGTGCAAACAAAAACTCCAAATAAGGCATAAAAATTGAAAGCAACTCAAGTAACCTAACATGGTTTAACATACCAGGGGCACGGTTGGGCTGGAGTGGGCAGGGGAATTTTTCACATGTTTAGGCTCTACCTCAAATGATTTCCTGCTCTTTATGTAGGTGCATTACCTGGACTAGTTTACGGTTAATTTAGCCAATTAGTGCGCTGTATGGCCGATCCCAAACAGAAATTTGGGATTGAACAAGCTGGTGAAGCTCATAGTGGACAAAAAAGTGGTCTCACAAAAGTGACCTTTTACATTTTTGTAACTATTTTATTATATCTTTTAGTTGGACAACACTGAAGATATGGCACTTTATTACAATGCAGTCTACAGCTTGTACAACAGTGTATTTTATGTGCCCTCAAAATAACTCAACAAACCACAGCCATTAATGTCTAAACCACTGGCAACAAAAGTAAGTAATCCCTAAGTGAAAATTGACAAATTGTGCCCAAAGTGTCAATATGTTGCCTCTCTTGGGCATGGAGTTCACTGGTTGCCACTGGAATCCTCTTCCACTATTATATGAGGACAGCACAGAGCTGGTGGATGTTTGAGACCTTGCGTTCCTTCACCTTCCATTTGAGAATGCCCCACAGATGCCCAATAGTGCATATGTCTAGAGACGTGCATGGCCAGTCCAGCACATTTACTCTGTTTCTTTAGTCTTGGAGGTGTGTTTTGGGTCATTATCATCTTAAAATATTTCTCAGTAGCCCAGTTTCCGAAGGGAGGGAATCGTGCTCTGCTTCAGTATGTCACAGTACATGTTTTCATTCATGGTTCCTTTAATAAACTATAGCTCCCCACAGCCGGCAGCACTCGTAGCCCAAAACCATGAGATTCCCACCTCATGCATTACTGTATGCAAGGTACACTTGTCTTTGTACACCTCACCTGGTTGCCTGCCGCGACACACGCTTGACACTATTTATGTCCTTAGTCTGCTTGTCTTTAGCAAACTGTTTGCATGCTTTCTTGTGCATCTTCTTTAGAAAAGGCTTCCTTCTGAGACGACAGCCATGCAGAACAATTTGTTACAGTGTGCAGTGTGTGATCTGTGTACTGACAGGCTGACCCCCTACCCCTTTACCCTCCTGCGTCTATTTTCAGAAGCCAACCTCTGAATCTGATGCTGAGCATGTGCACGCAACTTCTTTGGTTGACCATGGCGAGGGCTATTCTGAGTGAAAAATGTCCTGTTAAACCACTGTATTGTCTTAGCCACCGTGCTGCAGCTCAATTACATGGTGTTGGAAACCTTCCTATAGCCATCTTTATGTAGAGCAACAATTCTTTATTTTTTAAGGATCCTCAGAGAGTTGTTTGCCATGAGGTGCCATGTTGGACTTGCAGTGACCAGTGTGAGAGAGTGCAAGAGCGAAAACGCCAAATTTAACACGCCTGAGACCTTGTAACCCTAACAAGTAACTTGATAATGGAGAGTGAAAATGGCTAATTGGACACATTTTGGCCATTTTTAATTAGGGGTGTATTCATGTTTGTTGCCAGCAGTTCAGACATTAATGGCTGTGTTGAGTTATTTTGAGGGCACAGCAAATTTACACTGTTACACAAGCTGTAGACTACTTTACATTTTATCTGAGTGTCATATCTTGTGCCATAAAAAATATAATAAAATAGTTACAAAAATGTGAGCACCCTCCACCCATAGCAAGAAGGTCCTGGTTCAAACCTTGGTGTCCTGGAGCCTTTCTGTGTGGAGTCTGCGTCAGGTAGTCCAGTTTCCTCCCGCAAATCAAAGATATGCACTGGGGTAATTGATTTGCTTAATTGGCCCAACCTGAGTGTATACTGATATGACTAGTTTTGATGCATCTTTGTGTATCGATTTCACACAAAAAAATAAACTTGATCATAAAAAAATGGTCATAAAATGTTATTACTTTTGCCTCCTACTTAAAATTAAACTATACTGTTTGGTGTTGTTTTGGGCTGTTGTCCACACAAATAATTCAAATGTCCAACCAAAGACGACGTCCTAGTAACCCCTCTGTCACATACAAGATTCTTACTAAATTCTTAATTCTAGATCACAATTTATTTAGTGGTGAATGTAACATGGGCAGTAGTTAAGCTTGGTTGTAATCCTAGTTAGTACATGGTAAGAGTGGGAGCTGGTATTTAAGTGTCTTGTGTGACTGTAGGAGCCACTTTCGACATCGACCTGGAGATGTTTGTGAATTGTTTTACGGCTCCGGAACTGAACTCAGGTCAGCAGAAGCTGGAAGACATCCTGGTGCTCCATCTGGAGAGGGGCAAGGATTACTTCATCTCCATCACTGGCTCTTACTTGCCTAGCTGTTTTGGCTCATCAATCCACACACTCTGCCAACTAAGAGAGCCAATACAGGAAATGCCCTTAGAGACGATTCACAAAGTAGTGAGTTTTTGTTTACAAGACCTAGTGTTAATTCTGCTTATTTATATTGCAAAAATAGTTGTTATCAGTTTTTCCGGGTTTAAAAAGTCACACAGAGCATTTCAGTTAACAAAAGTAGTAGATTTTCCTGTTTAGTGTTGTGCAGATTACATGCTAGTAGTTATAACATGTCCATTTAAATATCATGCTATTAAAGCCACTGTTTTTTTTACTTTTATTTATGAAAGAGTATGGCATCCACTGATGATTTAAACACTTCAAATACTGAGAAGATGTTAGACATTCCTAAGGAGTTGTGGATGATGGTGGATCATCTCTACCGTAATGCCAGTAAACAGGTCAGGATGCTCCATCTCTTGCATTCGTCCTGTTTCTCTCTCTCTCTCTCTCTCTCTCTCTCTCTCTCTCTCTCTCTCTCTCTCTATTTCTCTGATAATTCAATTTATAGAAATTGTTATTGTCTGAAGAATTAACAACACAATATGTTGCAAGTTCAGTGGCTTTTAAACAGTCTTACATCATAATAGTATTTTTGTATCTAATAAAGGGGGAAGATTCAACAAAATGTAAAATATGTAACACTGCACTAACTGTAAAGAATACAGTTATGGATTTTCCAGTTATATTTTCAATGTACAAAACAAGAGCCTAATAATACTACATCAGGAACAATTCTGAAATTTCAAAATACACATTTTTAACAAGGGAACAGAGCAGTAGCCAGTCAATGGGACACATTTTGCAGTCACATGTTATATTGGGTATTAATTAATCTGCATTATTTTTTTCACTTTGGAAGTACAGAGTGAAGTCCCTCATCACAGACCCCATGTAACATTGTTAATATTCAGTAGTTCTCCACATCTGTATGGTTGAAACGAGAGTACTTCAGAGCACGTTCTTTGTACAAGGACTATTTTGTCGATTCAGAGTAAACTATCAGTTTATTTAAGGTGCACACAGTGGGGAAATTAGTAAAGGAGTGGAGAGGTCTGTAATTTTTTATCTGTGAGAGACAGAATATAAAAAAATCCAGAAAATCGCATTTTATGGTTTTAAAATAAATACTTTGCATTTTATTGCAGGAAATACGTATTTGATCACCTACAAACCAGCAAGAATTCTTGCTCTGACAGACCTTTTAGTTTTTTTTAAATAATAATATTAGAAATGGAAGTAACACAAGGTGACTGTTGATCTTCCTCTGTCTAGGGTTCCATGCAAGATCTCACCACGTGGTGTAAAAATGATTCTGAGAAAGGTCAGAAATCAGGCCAGAAATTACATGGGAAGACCTGGTCAATTACTTGAAGAGAGCTGTGACCACAGTTTGAAATTTGCAAATGACAAGCAAAAATGAGTGCTATGTTAAAGAAAAGAAAAGTATAATAAATGAATAAGAATTATTTAGATTATGGTGATATTCCATAATATTAGTTAATGGCCCACGCCACTAGTGTCTGTGTGATTCAGAGCAAAAAAAATATTGAGCTATCTCTAATGGTTTAGTCTCACAGCCCAACAATGAAATTATGTTTTTTTAAGCAGTGAACAACATATGGAGGTTCTTTTCCATAGCAATGAGGGAACTGAAAAAGCAAGCTAGATAGATAATGGTAGATATTATGAAAGTAGCTCCTGCTGTTTCAGGGTCAATACAAATATATTGCTTATTACCAGAGATTTATTTGAAACTATGGAGGTTCTGTTTAATTTGTTATTATGGGTTTTTTTTCTGTAGGAGGACATTTTTCAGCAGCCAGGCCTACACAGTGAATTTGAAGACATCAGGGATTGTTTAGACAGGGGCACAGCTGACACTCTTCGTATCCTTTAAGTGTTAAAGATGACAGTGGCATATTACACCCCTTGTCCACAAGATAACAATTTCCTGAGGTCTCAATAAAATGTCTGCTTTGGTCAAAATACCACAAAGATCCAGCACCACCTTTTCACCCTGTATAAATGGCTTTTTACAGTATGATCAGCATTGAGTGCTTGTTTTGTTAAAACTTGCAAGCTTTTGCTTATGCTTTGTTATGGACAGATTATATTAATCCTTTTGGTAGCATGTTAAACTGCATCACACACTAGACTGTATTATGTAATCAAATTAATTGATTGATTAAAAGATTAATTGATACATCCTAGATCATACATCATCATCTCTTGAATTCTTGCAACATTATTTTATTCGCCCTCCATTATTTTGAAAACTTTCAGACCAATCACTGTTGGTGTTGCATAGCAACAACCAAGATGGCCGATTGTAGCCAGGCAGTTTGGCAATGTGAGGCACAAGAGACAGTTGCACATGCGGTTTCTAATAGAAGTAACTAATGTTTGTATGATTTATTTATTTATTTATTTATTTATATACGGTAACATCAACATCAAAAATTATTTGTTGACGGGATGTACTTAATTCTGATTTAATTTTGTTCACACCCTTGACCAAGTTGACAACTAGCTGGAAGTAATCACTCAGTGGCTGAAGCACTCCTTATGTTTCTCGATGCCCTCCCTGAACCGGTGGTTCCATTTTCTCTTTACCAGCAGTGTATGGACTGCTCTTCCAACAGCAGTCAGTGCAAACAGGTATGTATATAAATTTAGACAGAACAGAATTGTGGACACCAAAAATACTGTATAAAACATGGGTATTAGTATGTAGTCCCCATCATTTGCTGTTACAACAGCCTTTGTTCATCTAAAACGGCTTTTCATCTGATTTAGTGGAAAACTAGCAACAGCAATTGTCTATAGACTTTGCTTACCTTTTTGAGGACCAAGGGACATATTTTTACCCATACTGTTAAATGGATGCCAAATGCGATTGAAACGACCTACGGTCCTGCAATGATTAAGAGACAAACACACATTTTTGTCTTGCAACACTTCACTTTTTCCATTTAAAAGTATGGGACTAATCATTCTCAAAGGGTTAAGGACAACAAGGCATAAAGTTGTTGAACTAACTCGTTGGCAGCAGAAACCTATAAATTTGTCCTATCAAGTGACACTGGGCTATCAGTACAACTCATTCTGCTACCATAGTTTGTCTATGGAGATATTGTTCTTCTATATGTATGCCATATGTTCCGGACATGTTACAAGTGAGTGTTGCTTATATAGCTCAGTGATTAGACAAACTCGTATATGTCTATTTTAGTGTATGTCCTTCACTAAGAATTGATATTTTACTTTGGAATTGTGCAGTCGGAAATGTATATTTAACTTTTTTTTTTTGCTGTTTTTGCTTCTTCAAAACATGCAGATCATTTCTATGCTACCTCAATGCCATAAAAATGTTTTTAATTACATAATGGCATTTCTTCGGGAGTTACTAAAGAACTCGGCTCACAATCATCTGGATGTCAACATTTTAGGTAGGTCAAAGGTTCTACTCAGGTCTGCACAATCAGTCTGATTTTAATCCTGACAATCCTATTTGGTTGCCTTCCTTATTAAATTCAGCATAGTCAAATAGTGCCAAATTCTTAGGCCACCATTATATATACCCTGGATATAGAAATGGTATTATGACTATATGTAATGAATTCTCAATATCTTTATTAGGGGAACAGGGTGAAAATGGCATTACGATAAAGCTCACAAAGACTTTAATAGATTTAAATAGAATTACGGAATGACAAATCCAAGTTTGAAATGGATTGCTCAAGGATATCCCTGTATTTAGCACCTTCCAGTTTTCCCTCAACTCAGACCAGTTTCCCATCCCCCACAGCATGAGGCGGCAACCACCATGTTTCACGATATATTCTGTTCCTGAGGTGATAAGATGTGTTGGTTTCGCGCCAAACATGGAAGTTTCCTTGGTCGTCTCATCTGACCAGAGCACCTTCCTCCATACATTTGGAGTCTTTCCCAAAATGGCAAACTCAAACTGAGCCTTCCTATTTTTGTCTGCAAGTTACAACTTTTTCTGGCCACTCTTCTATAATGCCCTCCTTGTCTGGTCTGAGAGTTTTGGTGTGTGGCCCTCTCTTGGCAGGCCTTTGTGATAACATGTTCTTTCCATTTGATGATAATCGGGTTTGATGGTACTCCAAGCAGCTATTTGGACAGCAGAGATTTGAACATTTTTTTATAACCCAACCTTGACGTGTATTTCTCAACAACTTTGTCCCTGACTTGTTTGATCTTCTTGGTCTTCATGGTGTTGTTTGGGTAGAGGTGCCACTTGCTTAATGCTGTTCCAGCCTCTGGGGCCATTCAAAAAAGGTGTGTATCTACTGACACTGATACTTTAACCGCACACAGGTGGACTTAATTTCACTAAGCATGTGACTTCTAAAGGTAATTGGTTGCTCTGGAACTATTTGGGGGATTAATAGCAATAGGGTGAATACATATGCACATGCCAATTTGGAGTTTTTTATTTCCATATATATACACAGACAGAGAGAGAGTACTACACTCTAAATAGCAGTCAGAATATTTATTTTATAATATATATAATATTTTGTGAGCAGCATATTTTGTGTTGAATTTAAAATGATAGTGGCTTTTTACTATTGTACTTAGTGACTGAGAATAATCATAGAATAAGAAGAATAATCATAGCGTTGTCCACTACTGAGTCATGATCATCACTTCAGTCCTTATTGTACAGCCATAGTTTCACTTCTGGATTTCAGCATATTTTTAGACACTTGCATTTTGTGGAAGCAGAAGTCAAGACTTCTTTCCAGAAGATGTACTTCATTAATTTTGATTAGAAAATTTTATCCAGTGTTGTATGTTTTATGTTTTCCATATGTGGTAGAAGTTTCACATGTTAATAGTTGGGATGTTTATACAGCAAACTGCTGAATGTAAATAATTAGTGAACGTAGGGGTTCTACAAATAAATTATATGTATAGATTTTCGCCCTTTCAAGTGTTTCCCTTTTGTTTGTTTGTTTATTTGGTTTATTTAACGTGGCTATCAGCATCAGTAGCCATTTTAGCGACACACACAAGGTTATCCCATGACTAGTCATTTATATACACGCTCAAGTCAATGGCAATTTGATGTAATCAGTCTTTGGACTGTGAGGAAACCGGATTACCCAGAGTAAACCTACACAGACATGGGGAGGACCCAGGTCACTCTACCCTGGGATTGAATTTGGGACCTTCTTGCTGTGAGAAAGGGGTGCTCCCCACCATGCCGCCCCTTTTGTTTGTCCATATATATGAATCATCAGTGACGAGTCTTGATCATGCATTCATTTACATTTTGCTTCACAAAAGCATAAGATAAACATTTCCTTGCATTAGCCAAGCTGTGGATAATGACAGAAAACACTTAAGTAGACTAAAGGTTTTACTGGGGAGGTTTTTTTAACCATGCCAGAGACACGTTTGATGCAGCTGCCTAATACTTATGTACATATACAGTACACTATATTTCTTTAAAAGGTTGATAATGTTATTTATGAACTTGATGAATTAATTAACTCAACTTTCGAATTGTATGATTCTGTTAAAGAATCATATTGAGATTTCTTAGTACAAACCCATGCTGCTACCACTGTTAGTGGTTTCATGCATATGTGCTTCATATTATGAACCTGTTAGCATTGATTATGGAAGGTGCTATATTCATTGTCATTTGCTTCTTGTTCACAGCCACCATATTTGCTGCCTTAATGCTTAGATCGCCCACAAAGCAGGACCTCACTGAGAAAAGAAAAACAAAGGAGTTCTTTCAGCATTTCCTGGTCCAGGATTCCCATTAACATTCATCACTGTTAACATACATTACTGCACAGTATTTGCTTAAGGAAACTGTAGTTATAATTTATGTGCCTACATTTCTTATTTTATTAGCATGGTTATGTCTAAACTGCTGCCAGTTTAATTCTAAATAAATTATATAGCCCTATTTTGTTATGAAGGAGTAGCAAGTGGGAAATGGTTTGTATAGATGTTGACAGTAGCTTCTTTAGATTTGCACTGGAGCCAAGAATCTAAAATAATTAAATAATTGAAGCCTGACAAATGTCAAGTAGCAGTAAGCCAAGTTGACTGAACCTTTATAAGCAACAACCACAATTTTACACACACAGACATATATA
>JAUZST010002774.1:0-17726 GCA_034779995.1 Parotocinclus haroldoi
ATTATATATATATATCTCCTTCTGGGATTTTTTTAAATTAATGTCAGCATGTTGAAGTCAAAGTCAGATTTATTTATTTATTTATTAAAACTTCTGCTGATAAGATGATATTTAGAGGAAAAGGCTTTGTGAAACCTTTAATATCCCAGTATAATGGTAATATACCAGTACTGATTGTCTGATAAATGGTAATGGTTAGTGATATTTGTAGTTGCCGATTTTACCATTTTATTGTGTTTTGTTCTGTATAAATACATGCAGTCGCGTATAAAATACAGAGGGTGTGTGTTAGGGTTTCGGCTGGTTGGGTTTTTAATGTCCGGTGCCGATATTTGGAGAGAAAGGTGACCGAGAGGCGATAATTAAAGCGGCCGTCACCGATTTCCAGCTGATAAAACTGTATAATATATATTTGCTGTAAATATTCAACCTCTAAATGCACCGCCTCTGCGCTTTCTGTCTCCCGTAATAATTAAAACAAAGAAATACAACGTTTTTAGCAGCATGTATTACCGGATAACGGCATGCTCTTGTTTCAGGGAAGAAAAAAAAACAAAAACCCCAAACAATGTTAGCGGCATCGCTGGAAAGCTGGAAGTCTGAACGTTTTCTCAGCGTCTCTGTTTTCAGCCGCTCGCTTTGTTGATTTGTAGCTGTGGGCCTGATCGCCGCCGGGCAGTGCGACGCTGTCGTAGCGGGCGGAGTCGAGTTCATGTCGGACGTCCCGATCCGTCACAGCCGCAAAATGAGGAAGACCATGCTGTCCCTGAACAAGGCCAAGACGCTGGGAGCCAGGCTGTCTCTGCTCGGATCAATTCGGCTCGCTCACCTCACCCCCGAGGTACGAAACGTACCCAGTGACGCACCTGCAGCACGGATGATTTTAGGATGATTTTTAAAAAAAAATCTTTCTGTATTAAAGGCTTATCGATTGCAGTGCAAAAAAAAAAAAAAAGGTCAAAGATCCGTTTGTGTGATGAAAGTTATTAGTGATTTAGTTATTCATTTAAAGTGACCCAAAGGTTTTTCGAGTTTTTTCAGGGGAAAAAAAAAATACAAAGGAAATCGACCTGAATCGCGGGCAGACTGTATTGTTAGTACCCCCCCACCCCCACCCCCATCCCCACCCCACCGTCTGTCTGCTTCTGCTTTCTTTAATTTACCTTCCTTTAGTTTGTCCCAGAGATTTTACCTTCTCGATTTGTTAAAAAAAAAAAACCAAAAAAGCAAAGAAACGAGTAAATGTTAGCACGGGAAGCCCTAGTTACAAGCTCGTCTCGTGTTCTGCCCGGCGACCGTGCTCCGATTGGTCCGTTTGATTTTACAACGCCGAGACGAGAACAGGACCCGATGTTGCTGCGTGGAGGGCGGCGTTAACATAAGCGTGCTCTTTTTGCGGAAAGACCTTTGTTTAAGGAAAACCTGCAACATTTTCGAACTGCTTTGTTTACGCTTCAGAGCTGAAAACGGAAATGTTCACTGCTCTCCCCCCCCCCCCCGGCCGCTCCTTCCCAAACGGATGGTGGGCGGAGCTAAGCTGAGGGCGGGAACGTTCCCATGGGTCAGTGTGCAGATTGGTAGGTTCTCCCCGTGTGTGTGTGTGTGTTTTACTCGTTTCTTCCCGCTTTCCTCCAGCTCCCTGCGGTGGCCGAGTTCTCGACGTCGGAGACGATGGGTCACTCCGCCGACCGGCTGGCCGCCGCTTTCGGCGTGACCCGCCTGGAGCAGGACGAGTTCGCCCTGCGCTCTCACACCCTGGCCAAGAAGGCTCAGGACGACGGACTGCTCAGCGACGTCCTCAGCTTCAGCGTGCCAGGTGGGCGGCGCGACAGAACTAAACGAGCGGTCCGTGACGGGATCTGTTCGCGCCCCAGGAGAGGCGGCGTTTCTCCGGCGCCCCCCTGAATTCTGTATCATTTGTCGTGCCGTTTGATCACAGGTAAGAATATCATCTCTAAAGACAACGGCATTCGGCCCAGCACCATGGAGCAGCTGGCCAAGCTGAAACCGGCCTTCATCAAACCGCACGGCACCGTCACCGCCGCAAACTCCTCCTACCTGGTGAGTGGCCAATCGGAACCGTGTACAGGTGTATATACAGGACAGGTGTGTTAATACTTTTTTTTGTGTGTGTGTGTGTGTGTGTGCGTGCGCGCGCAGACCGACGGCGCCTCGGCCGTACTGATCATGTCCGAGGAGAAAGCGCTCGCTATGGGGTACAAACCAAAAGCGTACCTCAGGTAACACAATCTAACGCAACTTGCGGTTCGTGCGGGTGTGTAGCAGGAAGACGCTTTAGTGGGATGTGGCATTTTATTTTAATAAAATAAAATAAAATTAGCAAGAAGAGTGCCCGATCCACGCTCTCGTCTCCTTGTGTGTTTATTTCAGAGATTTCGTGTACGTGTCTCAGGACCCCAAAGACCAGCTCCTGCTCGGGTGAGTGACGCCTGCGTTTTCTCTACTCTCTTTGTTCCGGTGTCGCCCCCTGCTGCGCTTTCGCTTAAACTGCGCCCCGTTTTTGATTTTCGCCGAGGAAATTTTAGCGCTGGCTTTCGCACGGATGAATACAAGCACCCTCCTTTCAGGGCTTTGTTTGGGCTAGTGAGGTTTTAGGAGGAAAATTAAAGAGGGGGGCAAAAAAAAAACCCCAAAAACACTCCCAAAACAACAGGAACGTCTGCTGCGAGTATCTGGATTGTGCCGATTTTTCAAACTACTAATGTAACGGTAATGTTTAGTGTTTTTTGTTCTTTGCGATCCATTAAATACCTCTGCTCTTTTTTTTTTTTTTTTTTCTTTCTCGTTCCTTAAAACCCTCAGGGAGTTTTTCCTTGCCACTGCCGCCCTAGGCTTGCTCGGTTCAGTTTCGTAAAGCTGCTTCGACTCGATGCTCCGCTGGAAAGAGCGGAAAGACAGAAATCAGTCCGACTTTTTTTTTTTAAACTTTTCTCATAATTAACATCTCCCTAAAATAAATCCTCGTCTACATTTCTTACCCTGTTCTCTCTCTCGATCAGCCCGACCTACGCCACGCCGAGAGTCCTGGAGAGGAGCGGCCTGACGCTGGCCGACATCGACGTGTTTGAGTTCCACGAGGCTTTTGCTGTAAGTGAGGCCTTAATAATATTTAAACATTTAATGCAAAGACCAAGTGGAAATAACCAACAACCGATCAGTAATTGGATCGTTTTCGCTTTTCTCTCAATTCCGATCAGAAGTCTTGAGAGTTCTGCACTTTTTTTTATTTTATTTTATTTTTTTTTTAAATCGATTTAGGTGCTCCTCATTTTGGCCAACACTATTTTCGAGTGTGTGTTTTCTCAGGACTGTCTCATTCTCTAATGGGGGCTTCCCAAAACATGGGAAACATGGCAACCGGGTTCCCCTTGTGTCTGTGTGGGTTTACTCTGGTTTCCTCCCACATTCCAAAGATGTGTATGTGTGTGTGTGTGTGTGTGTGTGTGTGTGTGTGTGTGTGCACGCCCTACGGTGGATTTTCACCCTGTGTATGTATGATAGTAAAGTATGAAACAGTATTTTTACTTTGCTACTTCTTCTTCTGTGTATTGTTTAACATTTGTGTGTGTGTGTGTGTGCGCGTTTGTGTTTGTTCTGTTTTTTAAATTTATAATAATAATTGTTTCCTCTTCAGGGTCAAATCGTGGCTAATCTGAAGGCTATGGATTCTGACTGGTTTGCTCAGACCTACATGGGAAGGAAAGCAAAGGTGTGTGGTGGGTGTGGCTGTATGGTGGGTGTGGCTGTGTGGTGGGTGGGTTATATGTGGGTGTGTGGTGGGTGTGTGGCTGTGGGGTGGGGGTGTGGCTGTGTGAGTGGGTGTGGTGGGTGGGGGTTTGGCTGTGTGGTGGGTGTGGCTGTATGGTGGGTGGGTGTGGCTGTGTGGTGGGTGTATGGTGGGTGAGTGTGGCTGTATGGTGGGTGGGTGGGTGGGGATGAGGCTGTATGGTGGGTGGGGCTGTGGCTGTATGGTGGGTGTATGGTGGGTGGGTGTGGCTGTATGGTGGGTGGGTGGGTGGGGATGAGGCTGTATGGTGGGTGGGGCTGTGGCTGTATGGTGGGTGGGTGGGGATGAAGCTGTATGGTGGGTGGGGCTGTGGCTGTATAGTGGGTGGGGCTGAGGCTGTATGGTGGGTGGGTGGGGCTGTGGCTGTATGGTGGGTGGGTGTGGCTGTATGGTGGGTGGGTGTGGCTGTATGGTGGCTGTATGGTGGGTGTGGCTGTATGGTGAGTGGGTGTGGCTGTATGGTGGCTGTATGGTGGGTGTGGCTGTATATGTGGGTGGGCGCTGTTCAGCGAGTCTGAACCCTCCGTGTTCTTCATGCTCCAGGTTGGTGCTCCTCCCATGGAGAAGTTTAACCTCTGGGGCGGATCCCTCTCCATCGGGCACCCGTTCGGAGCCACCGGATGCCGCCTGGTTACCACGGTAGCACACCGACTTAAAAAGGAAGGAGGTCAGTATGGCTTGGTGGCGGCATGTGCTGCAGGAGGACAGGTAATTATACACACACACACACACACACACACACATCGCAATGGTTAGTTTTGTTTTTTGTTTTTGTCGTCCTGAAAACGCAAATTTGTTTTTCAGAATTTTTCTATCCGGCAGAGACGGAGAAATTAAATGTATATTACTTTTATAAATCTGAAATATATAGTTAGGGATTCTTGAGATCTTGTGGTATCTGGCAACCTTGACCTACTTGATCCGTTCATATTACCAAAAAAAATTATTATTATTAATTTTTTTTTTTTATTATAAAATTTTATTGCATTTTATAAGGCTCACTTTCCACACAGCAGCACGGATTCAAATTTTAGGTTCCTGGAACAGTTCTTGGGCTCTTCTTAAAGCTTTCTAAAATACTGGCTTTCAGAAAGGTCCTTAGGTTCCCGAAAAAGTCGCTTTTGTTCCTTAAAAGGGTTTCCGAAAGCTTCTAAACTCTTAAAACCGATTCAAAGTTCTCTAAAATACATGAGCTTTTTTGGCTTCCCCGAAAAAGTACCTTCCAGTTAGCAGTCCTGTTCAGGCTCAGGCATAGCAGTGCTGCCGGAGCTTTAGAGCAGTTTTAGCTCGCTGTCAGCGCTAAACACGCACAGCTTGTTGGTCCACCTTTTAGATGTGAAGTTCTCGCCTGTTGCTGTGCCTTGGTCTGAATGTTGTGTGCATTTTGTCCCGATTGTAAAATGTTCATCTTAATATTTAATATTTAACCTAATATTAATTTCCTCTGTTCTGTTTACGTACTTTTCTGTTTACACGCCGCTGTTGTTTTGCTCTCAGGGTCATGCGATGGTGATCGAAGCCTATCCACACTAAGCATTTGCACTGTACTGCGACGTAGTTTGTAACACACACACACACACACACACACACACACACACAGAGGATAGATCCCAGTTTCTGTAAATAATAAACACACAATGCCTTGAATATATAAACTTTGTTTATTTTATTTTGGCCTGATCTGTAATATTATTCTGTACCGGTTTCCTATTTAACGACCGGTGTGTGTGTGTGTGTGTGTGTGTGTGTGTGTGTGTGTGTGTGTGTGTGTGTGTGTGTGTGTGTGTGTGTGTGTGTGTAGCTCCTCAGAGCGAGGCTTGATTCTCAGATCGTGTCTCTCTTTTTTTTTGTATTAAAATTGTCAAATAAAATAATTGAAAACCACTAATTTCTCACACTTTTATGTAAATACAGAAATCAGTGGTGGATAATAAGATAACTAATCGGTAATCTTTCCTCTTTCCTTACCGTGTTCATGGGCAGTTCCTGAAAAGGTTCCCCCTAAGTTAGAGTTAATGCAGTGCTTGTTTTAGGTTCCTGAAACGGTTTGGTTTCTAAACATTTGTTTCTAGAAAAGGTTCCTGGGTTTCTGAAATTGAGAAAGCATTATTGGACCAAAACAGGAAAGGGTTCCAAAAATATTGGGAGTTCGGGTTTAAGTCATGAGCTTGATAAGGTACCTCGCCCCAGTTTTTAAGTTTTTATTTATTTATTTTTTTGTAAGCGTTTGAGCTTCTAAAAAGGCGCTTGCATTCTTGAAAATATGTTCCTGACTTTGTCAAATGGTTCCTGGGTTCCTGAAAAGGGTTACTAAATGTCTTTGAGCTTTTGAAAGGGTGTGTAGACTTAAAAAAAAGTAAAAAAAAATAAAAAAAAAGTCTTAAAAGGCTTTAAATATGAGGAATTAAAAGGGTGATTAGACACAAAAAAAGTGAGTCTCAAAATGTTTCTCGACGTGTTCGAGCATCTAAAAACCTGCTTCGACTACCGACTAAGTTCTTGTTCTTCAAAAGCTTCCTAAATGATGTTCAAGTCCCTGAGATTCCTGACTAAAATGATTAAAAGGCTTTCTGAAGGTTCCTGAAACAGTTCTTCGGCTGTTAGGAAAGCTTTCCGATGTCTTTCGAAAACACTTTTTTTAAAAAAAAAAACGTTTTTAAAAGTTTTTGAGCTCTTAAAGGGTGCTCAGGTTCCTGAAACAGTTCTTGGGTTCTTAAATGAACTATGAAAAATAGAAGCTTTTAAAATGTCTTTCAGTTCTTGACAAAAGTCTTTGGTTCCTTAAAACCGTTTCCTAAAGCATTTGAACGCTTGGATTTTAGGAATTTTGTGTTTTTAAAAGGAGTTTTTTTTTTTAAAGGCCCTGAGGGGGTTCCTTTAAAAATGAAGTATTTGGGCTTCTAAAAAGGCGACTGAAAAGGTTACTACCCTGCTCTCAAAAATCAGGGGGTGTTTTATTACCCAATGATTCATTTGACCCCTGTTTAAAGCGACAAAAAAAAGTTCTCAAAAGCATTTCTGAAAGCCGTACCCAAGGATCCGTGTGCCCCCGCCTAAAATGCCACCTTTAATGAAAGTCTTTTTTTTTTTCACGTTCTGGAAATGTAAACGTGAGGTTATGAGTTCCTGGTTTGGTTAAAAAAAAATAATATTTAAAAAAAAAAAAAAAAAAAAAAAGTCACAAAGTTCCCCTGGCTTTCAGGAACACAACACACAGTTCCGGGGAAAAGTTCTTTGGGTTCGCGAAAAAAAAAAATAAATAAAAAAATAAAAGGTTTCGGTCGGCCGAAAAGGTTCCCGAGTTCCTGCGCAAAGTTTCCTGCAGTGAAAGCGTTGGCCCCGCCCCCTCCCTCGCCTGCTAACTGCTAACTAACACGAAATGTTTGCGTTGCTTTTGAGCTGTTAAAAGAGCTCGGCGTGCAGGAATGAAAGTTTCCTGGAGATGTTTCACTCGGGGTTTTGATGATTTCTGCTACCAGCAGGTGATTATTTAGCAAATAATTGCATTTTTTTTTTGTACCCAGAGGATTCGAAGCTGCCTCTCTTTAATCCTCCTGCTTCTCCCGGTGTGTAAACACTTTAGCTTTTGCTCCTCCACCGGGGGAAAAAAAAAACTACAAATGTCACATCTCGCAGGAGAATTGCATTCACAACACACGCGCACACACACAATATTGTGTTGAACGACCCGGTTGTTTATTTCCTTCAGATGCTCCGCTAAACCGACGGCTTCATTAAAATTAGCATTTTTTTTTTCTTAACCAAATTAATTCTTCCTCTTTTTCTTTTTTTTCCCCCTGAACATCTCTCGCGCCTCCAGCCTCTGCTTTCTCTGTTTGGCGTATTAAAGATTAGTGAAAAAAACAAAAAATAGTTTTCAGTCACTGAATGTTTTTCTGCTTTATTATTATTTTTTTTTATTCGGATGCAAGAAGGGATAAAAATGTAAATACCGCTATAGCGTGTGGGGGGGAAAGGGTTTATTTGTAGTGTTTTTTTTTGTTTTGTTTTGTTTTGTTTTAACCAGCCTTCAAAAGCGCCTCCACCCGTGAGTTGGCGGGCATGGGGAGCGGGGGCGGGGGGGGAGCGCGAGCCCGCCTGTTTTGCTCGGCGGCAGCAGCAGCCGCAGCGCCGCTTTGATCACTCCCGCGCGCCTTTTTATGCCGTTTGACGGCAGAATGCACCCGTTGCTGTTGGTACAAATGTGCTCGTGACGCCCCTGTGCCGCGTCTCACACGGCGAGAGGGTGACAGAGCCCCTTTAATCCCGTCATCCTGCACCTCCTGCTTTCTGCACCTGCTCCAGCGAGCGCGGGCTTGATTTATTTATTTATTTATTTTTTTAAACTTTTTTTTTTTTTCTATTTCGGTGAGCATTTACCCCTCTAATTACTACCCCCTTCAACTCGCCCCAGCCCCAGCCCCCGCACCCCCCCCCATCTCCCCCTTTTGACGCACCTCACGCATCGACCAGAGGCGCAGTCCCCGGCTCGTGTTGAATTGGCATGTTCTCCACGCGCATGTACGGGTTTACGTCTACGTGGCTTGCACCCTGTGCTGCCGGTTATGCTCCAGCTCCCGAGACAGATATGTAAGGCCTTAAAGTAGGTAGACAGAGTAGTTTGGTTCCTTTAAAATGCTTTGGTTCCTAAAATATAAGTTTATAAAAAGGATATTTGGTTCCTGACAGAGTAGTTTGGTTCCTTTAAAATGCTTTGGTTCCTAAAATCTAAGTTTATAAAAAGGATATTTGGTTCCTGACAGAGTAGTTTGGTTCCTTTAAAATGCTTTGGTTCCTAAAATATAAGTTTATAAAAAGGGTAACCATCTTTCCAAACACATTTAAGCTTCCAAAAACGTGGACACATGCATGTAAAAGAGTTCCTAACACGTCGTGTGCTGAACCTGTTCTTGGTCTCTCAAGCGTTTGAAAATGTTAGCTTTTAAACGGAAAAAGTTCCTTAGAGCTTCTAAAGGTATGATTTAGGCCCTAAATCGGGTCCCTTACGGGTTCTGTTCATGTCCCGTGCTCACTCTTGCCTGCTCTTATGTGTTTCGCTTTTATTTTCCTTTTGTTATTCATCATCGTATTCGGCCAGAAAGCCCAAGGACGGAATAAAGGAGTCCTTTTTTGGGCCCTCTTTTATTTCTAATTTGTAAATCATATCGATCCGGTTAGTTTCTAATGAGCTCAGGGTTCATCTCACTTTTAATAGGATGCAGACACAATTCTCATTAAACCAGCCGCCGAAAATCATTACAGCCGGACGAATCAAGTAACTTTTCATTTCTAAGCCAAGACACCAAGAGGTCTGAGAGTGTGTGTGTGTGTGTGTGTGTGTGTGTGTGTGTGTGTGTGTTTAAAGACAGGGGTTAGTGAGCTGGAGTGAGCTGGCTGGTGTGATTAGGGGGTTAGCATTGGAGGAAAAGGGGGGAACATATATATATATATATATATAATGAATAAAAACGGCGGACATGAATTGAGAGCGGAGTGTCAAACACTGTCAACAAGACGGCTCTCTGTCACGCCGAGAATTTGAGACATTAACAGCTTCTGTCATTGTGCTGACAAAATGGTGGCAGAGATTTCCCAGGGTGCCCAGATGACTGCTGGCGTTTGTCAACAAGCCGCTGTCAGCGCCAGAGAGCGAGAGAAGCGGCGGGGAGAAAGCGAATTCAGGAGCGCCGTGCCGATGACAGCTAACACGCCGCAATCCCACGAGGGGAAGCTGGAGAGAGGGAGGATTTGGGTTAGGGGAAGACAGGTACGAGATATGAGGCAGGGAAGGGAGGGGCGGCCGGGCTCCTGCACACCTTTCATATAAAACTGTAGCTGGAAAATGAGCTGTCACTCCAATTCCCAAGATGCTTTGCTGCTTTGCATAAGTGCGCCGTGTGGGCCGCTGTCGGACAGAGCGCCTCAGACAGATAATTAACTAAAGCTGCAGTTTTCCTCCTCTCTCTCTCTCTCTCTCTCTCTCTCTCTCTCTCTCTCTCTCTCCCCACCTCTCTCGCACGCTCCCTCCCGCCCTCGCTCCCTCCCCCAGTCGGCTCCTCGCGAGCTCATCTGCATTAATCGCCAGAGGCAAGCGGTTAGCACTCGAGCCGCGAGCACAGAGGGTAAGAAGCCAATTAGTCAGGTGGATGGATGAGTGACTGACAGATGGCTTCTGCTGCTACTGCTACCAGAGGCTGAGTCGCTCTCTCAGACATTAATGCAATGCTGTGTGGATCACTCTGGATCAGTGTGTGTGTGTGTGTGTGTGTGTGTGTGTCGGTCGGTGTGCCTACTGTGTACTGGCTACCCCTGCCCTCTCCACCTTCCTCCTATTGTGCTTCATGCTGTACTCCTTCCTCTACCTCCACGCCTCCTTTTCTTCTTCACGAGCCGCTATAGCAGCTCTTCTTTTCCTTCTCCTGCTCGCAAATCCAGCACGCATACGCCATCAGATATTATCTGGAGATCCATCCATCCGTCCATCCTCCTCCAGACATCCACCCAGCGTTCGTCTTCGATCCTGAATCCTCACCCTCTTTTGTCTCAAAGGTGCTTGGTCCAAACTTCCAAACATCACTTTATGCAATCACAACGTAGTTGTCGTCCGTCCGTCCATCCCTCTCTTCCCCTAGTCCATTGGGGCGTAGCTGTACATTGGGTTCCTCCATTCTGTCTGCCTTTGTCATCCACAGAGTGTTTTATCATCCATCCACAATTTATTTATTTCACATGATTTAGGAAAGACCTTACATCACCGTCCTCCAGTCTGTCTTCATTCTTCATATACTGGCATCCATCCATACATTCAATCATCCACCCATCTTTCCATCCATCCATCCTTCCACCTACTGTTGGCTTTATGATGTCTTCCAGTTTTCAGCCATCCACCCATCTATCCATTTACTCATCGAAAAATGTTCTCCATCCGTCCATCCGCTCATCGAGCCACCCAACTCTCTTTCCTCGTAGTACCTTAGCTCATATTTTTACATTCCTTTCATCCATTCTTTCTGCAACAGTTATTTAAATGTTGTTCTCCATCCATCCATCTACCATTGGCTTTATGATGTCCTTCCTCCATTGTGGATACCATAATTCTTCAGTTTTCAGCCATCCATCCATCTGTCCATTTACTCTTCCATCCATCCATCCATCCGTCCATCCGCTCATCGACCCACCCAACTTTCTTTCCTCGTAGTACCTTAGCTCATATTTTTACATTCCTTTCATCCATCCATAACCTTTCATCCATTCTTTCTGCAACAGTTATTTAAATGTTGTTCTCCATCCATCCATCCATTCATCCATCCATCCATCCATCCATCCATCTATCTACCGTTGGCTTTATGATGTTTTCCTCCATTCTGGATGCCATAATTCTTCAGTTTTCAGCCATCCACCCATCTGTCCATTTACTCTTCCATCCTTCCATCCATCCATCCATCCATCCATCCATCCATCCATCCGCTCATCGACCCACTTAACTTTCTTTCCTCTTCGGTCCTTCTTCTATCTCATCTTGGGTTAATTGAACTAATAACCACCTCACCCCTTCCCCTGCACCTGTCTGCATCCACCGGCCCATCTATGATACGATCTGTTCTTCCTCTCTGTTCACTCAGACCCCGCCCACCTTGATCTGTTTGTTGGCGTAATTGAGAATGCCAAAGGCATACGAATATATTATTGTATACATGGAGCTGAGGAGCTTTCCGAGCGTGTAGGAAGATGAAGCTGGTCGATATTCAACATTAGTAGATTCTCAAAACATAACGTCCATTCCATAGGGGTCCGGAGTTCTGAGATTTCAGGCATGTTCTTGTTTTTGGGCTTATTAACGGTGAGCTTGGAACCCTTTAGGAATCATACTTTCTCTCATCTCACTCAAACGAGATGATACAGCCAGTGCATTTGGGTTTAGAAGCATAAAAAGAAATATAAACCAGCCAAAAGCTGCCCGACCATGAAAGCAACTCTCTTAATGGGGTAGGATTTTAATTTAGAGGATTATGATAGCTCTTCTTACTCATCGTGTTTTTTTTTTTGTTATTTGTTTTTTTTAACAAAGCCCTCCATTAGCTCGAGCAGAGCTGCAGTAACTAAACCTAATTGATCCAGCAAAAAGGCAGCAAAAGATGCTGTGCTCAGCAGAGGCCAAAATAAACCGTTTTGGTGTAAATGCCCAGCGATATTTTCGGCGTAAACCGAGCACAGAGGATCTCTGAGGCGACACCGTCCCTAAAGCGAGGCACGGACGAGGCGGAACGGTGCCGTGAGACCGCCTCGGCGCAGGATGGCCCAGGAAGCTTGTTAAGGCGAACAGATGGAGCGAAATATCAGCCAATGTGGCAGAAAAATCCGCTAAATGCTTAAACCTAGGATGTTACGAGTTATGTCAGCAGAATAGCGATGCAGGTCCCGGTGAAAGACAGCTCGCTGTTCTGCCGAGAACCTGGAAAGACCTCAAAGCTGCATGCAGTACGGGCAACCCGACGATCAGATACAGAATATTATTATTAAGAAATAATCGTTATCTGCTCCTGAAAGACGTGCGAGCTTTACACGTGTGAGCATTACCCCAAAAAAAAAAAACACTTTAGATGAAGTTTTGCGTGACGTTCGCCCTGGCTTCCTCAAAACGAGCCAAGAACATTTATATCGAATCACTAAGTAATAAAAGGTCGTGCCGTCTTTTGCTTTTCTTGTCGTGAGGCTCTTTTTTTGCAGAATGAGGGCGGCACCGCTGCCTCACAGCAAGAAGGTCCCGGGTTCGATCCCAGGGCGGGGCGGCCTGGGTCCTTTCTGTGTGGAGTCCCTCCCCGTGTCTGTGTGGGTTTACTCCGGGTACTCCGGTTTCCTCCCACAGTCCAAAGACAGGCGTGTTAGGTTGATCGGTGTCTCTAAAGTCCCTCTTGGCGTCCCATCTAGGGTTGTTCCTGCCCTTGTGCCCAGAGTGGATTGACCGTGTGGATTAAGCGGTGGGTAAAATGGTGATGTTTCTCGGAGGTCACGTCTCCCGGCATTCAGATTACAATTTAATGCCCCCTAAAACCAAGCATCATCAAACACAAATGACTAAAAAACAAACAAACAAACGAACAATAAATAAACCCCCAAAAACCACAGACTGATCTGACAAACGTCTGCCATTCTTCTACATTTAGCCTCTGTGTGCCACGTCGAGGTGCGGTGCCCTGTCACGGGCGTGTTTCATGCAAAACAGTTTGTACATGGCTGCAGATTTCAATAAAACGAACACACTGACTGTATCACTAGACTGAGAGACACAGGCTGGTCGTTTTGAGTGACCGCCCTCCGTCTGGGCCGTCCTGACCAGGCCGTTAGGAGGTGTTGGACGCAGCGGCTCCACGAAGGGGCACACACAGACGGCCCACCGGTTAACAGTCACCTTCGCCTTCATTTGCAGTGGTGTCGCGAACGAGAGACCTGGAGCGCAACACACTGGAACTGTGTCGTCCTTAGCGACCAATCAAGGTTCTGTTCAGGACGGGGGGCCTCGTGGTGATCGCTTCCATCCTGCCATCGCTCTGGAGCGACTCACTGCCCAAACCGTTGGTGTGATGGTCTGGGAACCCATCGCATCACACCTAGTAGTGATACAAGGGGCACTAGCAGCTCAGAGATATCAGCTCGTGTCTCGTGGCAGGGCTGGCCTTTTTAAGCAGGATAATGCTCGCCCACAAACACCGAGGGTTTAACAGGAACATCTTACCAGATTTGTGGACCCAATGGGACAAAGCTTCAGGCAGCTACATGTCCAGGATCGACAGACCCAGCTGTAACATCAGAGGGAACGATATGCAAGTTTGGGTCCCTTTTTGAGTCTCGGCACCTCCAAGGTCTCATCCTTCTACATGCAGGGGTTTTCCTTGCCACTGTCACCCTAGGCTTGCTCCATTTGGGATTGGCCTTTTACGATATTACAGGATTATAAAGCCGCTTTGAGACGATGCTCCGTTTTATAAAACGCGCTATAGAAATAAATAAACGGGGCAGGATACCATACAGAACCCGTACGACTCCACGGTCACCCGTATCTCATCTTGTATCCAGGCTAGAGGCGGCCTAACAGGGTAACTAGAGCCTCTATAAAATAAATAAACCTATTATTTCACCCAAATGTTATCATCATATCCACGAACACAACGTTTCTTTCGATTTCAACAACTCCTTCTTGGCGTCTTGGTGTTACATTTTCTTTTTTTTTGTCACCCAGTACAAATCGGGGTAAGCTGAAATAATGAATAATAGCAAGTACATTGGTAGCGGTATTAATCTTTAACAGTAATTTACGGTGTTTTGCTTCGTCCCTTTTAAATATTTACGCTCCGGTTAGCAGGAGTGGAGTAACATTAACATTGTGCAGCTTCAACCAACATAATCAACCTAAAGCAAAATAAAAAAAAGGAAAAGAGAAAATCCGAACAAAACGCAGCAAGAGGGGAAAAAGTGATTTACAGTTACCTTCATGTCTGCAATGATGGCTTGGAAGAGCCCACCGAGAGCACTGCACTCTTTCTCCATAACCACTTCCATTTCCATTTCCACCCCAAGAGCCAAGTTTGGGTGTTTAATCTGATACGGATCGGTATGGATCGGTATCGGTGTGTAGCGATATCAGTCCGAGTATCGCGTTACCGAGAGGACAGAGGAAAACAGCCAGAGAGATTTAAAGCCTCGTCTCTTTCCTGCAGCACAAAGCGTCCCATAACTCCGACATAACCGCTGTAAATCCACAGAATGAACCGAAAGTAGAGCCTGACTGAAAAAATCAGCCCGGACCGGGGCGAAAAAAAAAAAAACAGTAGCAAAAAGTTACAAACGAGTAAACTACTCCACCGCTCGAGCGCACTCTGTCTATCAGTAGCACTACTGCTCAGATCACAGAGCGGGAGCGCGCACCACCTCCAAGCGCGCTCCTGCATGCGCGTCACCAGGCCCCGCCCCTTCCCGGCCCGCCCCCAGAAATCCTGGTTTTTGTGGGGGGTTTTTTTCCCTATTTTAATATTGGTTTAAATTATTATAAATGTGAAAGATGTACAATAAAACAAAGTATGAATTCTGTATTTTATATTCAAGAATCCCTTTTTTTTAAATTCCCATTCTTTAAAAATGGTTTTAATTAAATCCTTAAAAAATAAAAAATAAAGGCTTAGAGAAAAAGTGACGAGTATTGAATTATTTCTACTTTCAAATAAGTTCGTCGTATTTCACGCTCATTAAAAAAAACGCTTTGATTCTTAAAGATTTGCATCTGAAAATAAAAATAACGTTAAGAATAACACGAATAAAAAAGACAACACTGGTTTTATAGAAAGTTTTTAACCTTTAAAAATTGCAACACACCTAAAAAAGACAATCATTCCTTTTTTAATTTTCCTTTATTTTCGTCAAAAAATAATTTCCAGTTAAAACCTAAATAAAAAAAAAACCGCCAACGTTATTTATGTAATATTATTAATGATGGTTTCCTCCTTTTACTGGTTACTGGTTCCTTTTTATTTTCTGAAAAGCATCATTTTTTCAACCATCCATCCATTCATTCACTTACTTTCATAATTGAATCTATGACCAATCAGCAGCACTGGGCACAAGACGGGACCCAACACTAGCCAGGGCGTCAACCCTTCACAGGACACACTCACACACTTTAGAGACGTGAGAGGAAACTGGAGATCCTGGAGGAACCCCACATAGACACAGGGAGAACATACAAACTAAGCACGGTCCAGGTCAGGATTCGAACCAAATCCTAAATGCCACCTTTCCTAAATATCTGTAATATATCCCAGAATTAATTAATTAATCCCAGAACCAAACTTTATCAGACAAAACAGGATTATTTTGAAGATACACAACATTTAAACACACAGTACTAATTCTAGCTTAGGACTTATTATAAAACAGGGTTTTTTAATAACTATTTCAATATCAATTTACAGACGCTACTGTATTTACACCAAACAAAACCGACCTTGTTCTGCAAAAAAAGCTGCCAGTGAGATCCTGTTCATAAAATGTATTTTGGCTCCATCTAGTGGTTGCATTTAGTATGCATTTGTTCAGCGGCATATTTTCGTTCAATTCGATTGTAATTGTTTTTTGTTTACTCGTTACATTTGGCCATATGATTGGAAGTAAACAGAAAACACAAATAACGCTAAATAAATCATATTACGTTTCAAGCGTCGGTGCCACAAACTTAATTTTTCAGTAAACGCATAAAAAACAACAATCACGAGAGGAAGCAGCTCTCCCGTGTATCTGCTTTCGAGAATTTTACTCCATTACTGATTTTCACAAACATCCATCCATCCATTACTTTCTGATAAATCCACACGGGCAAGAACAACCCTAGATGGGGTGCCAATTTATCATAGGGCGAATACACACAAAGTCAAGGGAACAGTTATACACTAAGGGCAAATTTAGAGACAACAATTAACCTAACACGCATGTCTTTGGACTGTAGGAGGAAACCGGAGTACCCAAAGCAACACTGAAATAAATGTTATTTCTCTTGGCTTGAATGAAGCAGCACTACTTCAGCCTTGCAGCAAAACACAACCACACAGCTCTCTGCTCTCCCAGCCCCTCCCCTCCCTGTCCCTCCCTGTCCTTACACAGTCATAAACGTACTTTTCTCACAATAAAAAATAATAAGACAATATGATTAAAAATCACTACCCTGGCCTTCCTTACATATGGTGTTATGGTCAATAGAAACAGCATGTGAAAGACTAGGGTCAATACCTCCTGGAAGCCCATCTCAAACAGGCATTCAACTGCTCCTTTTATAGGAAGAAGTTTGGTGGAGAATGTCGGGTTTCCGATGCGGATGGACCTGTACTTCTCTTCATTCGGGTTCCTGAGGATTCAAAGCATGAACATGTTGCTCAACAATCAGAAACAAAGCTTCCAGAACGGTGACCTGTAATTATTAAAAACACAAAAACAAACCAAAAAAAAAACAAGAAAGTGCTACCCCAAGACTACAGGGACTTGCATTCTCTGTCGTCCCTTCCTGCCAGGACCCCAATGGTAAAGGAAATAAGGACTAGAAGGTCCAGGGTTCAAATCCCAAGGGTCCTTGAGCAAGTCCCTTAACCTAGAGCTGCTTGAATTATGATACTGTCTTAGTTGCTCTGGATGAGGCCTTTTGCTAAACGACTAAAGGTTAATGAAAAGATAGAATGGTACATCTACAAATTTAACAACAGTGCATTTTCAAGGGTGGTTAACTGGAAAGAGAATAACTTATATAATATAAAATAGCATCAACAATGTAAAGAGCCCCATAAGACGTAGAAGTTTATTTAAGATACATCAGTGATTTTCTTATTTACATAAGTACACATTTAAGACTTGCTGGTCATTATTGTATCTTAGTGAACATATCGAGCGTAAGGAACAAGGCCGCGTTACAAATGCATCACTAGTACCTATTACACTACACTGCATACGCGACAAAATAAAACCAAGTATTACATTATTGCACTATGTAGTGCACTCCTTTTAACCTCGAGAAGCCTTTCTATTAACGTCCAGGAAGATGACCGTGCGTTTACACTCCAAACACATTACATAAATACAAATTAAACTACGTTACCTCAGAATGTTGTCCGCATACGTTAACAGCAGCTTCGAAACATCCAAAAACACTTCGTTTGGATTTTCGCATAAAGCGGAGAAGCCGGGAAATCCAGCCATTTTTCACAGAAAGTTCCCAAGTAGCGCAGAGGGGTATAAGGCAGTATCCCAAATAGTCGTATTATTTTCACCGAGTGCACTTTGTAACACAATAGTTTCATAAAAAATCTAGTACACTACGTAGGGAGAAATGGGATTTCAGGTTCAGCCTCAGGTCTTTCACATAGCAGTCTCGGAATTGCCAGAT
>JAUZST010002775.1:0-17725 GCA_034779995.1 Parotocinclus haroldoi
CTCAAGGACCCAACTGTGGCAGCTTGGCAGAGGTGGGATTTGAGTCCAGTACCTTAACCGCTAGGCTACCACAGGCCAAATTCGGAAAGTAAATCACCAAGTTATGATCTGCGACTAATTAATGATCTAAGACTGACTAATTAAATAAATTAAAATCTACATATATTCAAATCAGTCAGTCCACCAGAATCATGTGCTCCCACTGACTTTAGTCCAAAGCTTGCTCAATGTGGGATTGACCTTTTAAGATAATATCATGTTGTAAAGCTGCTTTGAGACAATGCGCCGTTGTAAAAAGCTTTGACTTGCCTTGAGTCTTTTCAAATTCGGTGTGCTAAGACATGTTGTATATTGTCGACTTTAAACTGAGCTAAAGAAGAATCTAAATTTTATAATAGACCTTGAAGAATGGAACCAGCAAATCCTGGTTACAGCAGCTCGTTGACTTTTGAACAGTTCCCATCTGCATTTCATAGGAGAAGAATCCATTTAGTAGTTTCCAAATATTGAATTGGTTTGATAAGCACTGATGTACTTGACCAAACTGTTTTTATGCTGTATAATAATATGCAACTTGAAGGCTGCACCTTACAGTGATTATATACTGCTAATAATAATTAGGTGATACTAATTTTTGTGAGCGGTGTCTTGCGAATAAGGAAGTGTATCCTGTGGCACACTGCTTTAATGTCACACTACAAAGAAATACGGCCATGTGCGCATGTGGATATTTACGGTTTGAGAAGAGTTACCGAGTGATCTGAATGTATACATCTGCATTTATACAGGTGTTCAGCTACACCATTTAAGCCAGGTAAGCATGTCAGGCCACGTAGGTGAAGGGAGGCATCCAGGAGCCTTAAATTGGGGGCCTTATCATGAAGAGGACATCAGGCTTGCAAACAGAGATCCTGTAAGTACAGCTATTAATTCATGTTATATTCCACACATCTGATTCCTTCTCTTTTCATTGTCTGCTTTTTCTACTGTCTGCTCTGTCTTATGATATTCTTCCTTCCTTCCTTCCTTCCTTCCTTCCTTCCTTCCTTCCTTCCTCCCACCCTCTCAATTTCTTCTCCAGGTTTTCGACTATTCCCCTTTCTCTATGTTCCAGAACTCCAGGAACGGGTTAAGGGAGCCATCCGCCCCTCCGGCCCACCTAGACACACTGGGCTTGGGTTACCCTCCGTCTGCTCATGCTGAGGAGTCCATTCTCCCCAGCCACTCATCCGCTTCACTCATCAAAGCTATCCGTGAGGAGCTGATGCGCCTTTCCCAGAAGCAGGCAGCCCCTATGGGCTACCACAGCTGAGGCCTGCTTCTTCCAGATCCTTCATACAAGCAATATTGCGATGTACTTCCTATGGAAGTGGTTTTTCAGTAGGGAGCCCAAGGAGCTAGAACAAAATATTCTGAAGTGACTATTTCACTGTTGACCAAGGCTTTACCCGACGTCAGTGTTAAACATTATATTTGGGTGTATCCGACTCTGACTAAAACCCCTTCATTTGGAACTTGGGTTTTCACTGGACGAACAGTGCTGTTCCCAAGATAAGCACTGCAGTCTAGCTGAGGAAGAACACTGTCTTTGAATAAGTACTAGACTTTTAACTTCGCAGTCTTTTTTTGGTTCGTTTTGGATTTTTGGTTTGGTTTTTTTTTGTTTTTTTTTACACTGAACGTACTTTACCTAGCCTACCATGGTGTTATGGCAACCCAGGCTTACTGGTTGTAATTAACTGTTCTAGTGTTTCTGCAGTGACCAGGAGGATCACAGCCAAAACCTTACCACACATTCCTTAGAATCTTTACTGTTGGATGTGCTGTGTCTATAAGTAGATTGGTAATGTTTTTGCTTTTCTTACTACCTATGCTCTGTATAGTCTTCCACCAAGCATTTTGCTGTGGTGGACTCTCATCACTGAAAGATTTGTGCTTTATACACTTTATAACAGCATCCATTGCTTTACCATGCACTATTTTATACAACTGTTGTGAATTTTTCATACTTCTCTGCTATTTTTTTTGGTGGTGTTTCTTTATTTGCTTGTTTTTTTCCCCCCTAGATATCAGGTCACCCACCACTAACACCTTTTCCCCGTTCAGTCTTAACCAGCAGAATCGTTATGGTCAGCATCTTGATTCCTTGGAACTATCTTCTTTGACCACTAATGTCACACTGTCAACCACAGTTAAAATGTCAGTGATGACATCACAGTAAAAGTAGCACATGTGCATACAAATTGAACTGCCCCATTTCACCCATGAAGTCAAAATAAAGCAATCAGTATCTGTAATGCACGCGGGGCACCCCTGGTTTGGTCTCTCAGAAGCCTCAGAGGAACAGTCAGACAGGACATCACACTAGGCCAACACCCTAAAAGCTGATACGGAACCTGACTACGACGAGGTTCCTTGCCAGCTTGAAACTGAATCCTAACTACTCAAACCAAAGTGGCTCAACAGTGCTTCACTGGTTTGCATTGCTGAGCCACCCTGGTTGCACCCTGCCACTCTGGATTTTGTCTGTCTGTTTTTTATGTCATGGACCTGGTTCTGTAACTTGCCAGACCATGGGTGCTGTATGTAAGTGATAATATTGGTATGTCATTTATTTTATTTTTTTTTAATCCCCACACATTCACACCTCACTCCAGCTCCAAGTCCCTTCTCCGTCCCCTCCACAAACTAGTTCCAAAGAATCTAGGGCATGTTGTTTAAAAGGGTGGGAACTGCTGTTCTAGACAGTAAGTCGCTCAAGTACAGGACTCACCCATCTAAGTGCTGTCTATCAGCATGTACTTCTTTTAATTGCAGTCGAATTATACCTGGCATTTCAGAGACATCTGCTCGTCTGGATTGCTTGTCTTTGTAGACACTGGTTTCTGCTTGCCACATGCACTGTATTTTGTGTATAAGAATATTAACAACATATATGTTTTCATCCAACTGTCACACTGTCACAAAGTGACACACCTGCTGTACAAACACTAATGGACAAACTATAAACTGCTGTTGTAACACACCTAGTGTTAAGAAAAACCCCAAGAAGCTACAATGCCTGTTTGTCCTTCCTGATAACAGACATTATTAAAGGTGACCGATCCTAAAAGAGCTTTTACTCATTTAGATGACTGTAATAATAAAACTAATAATACTAATAATATTAATAACAGCCTTGATTTATATGGCAATAGCTGCGTGATACATAAAATAGTTAAGGTTTTAGCCTACCATACGATTTAAAAAAGGAAATTGTCTAAAGTAAGTACTGTCAAGCAGTTTTTTAATATATTATCACTTTAACAGTGCCAATTTTACTCACAAATCATTTTGCTTGCTCATTTTTGACAACAAGTTTTTCTTTAAAAAGCAGAACGTAACTGGACGATAAACAGGATCTTTTTAGTACTTATTTGTAATAGCGTAAAGACAAAAAAGCACGATGGGGATTAAAGGAACCATACCTTTGTTAATGCAAAGTAATCATTTGAATAGGTACTTTTATTAGAAAGACCATGTTCAAGCGTTTATCTTACGTGCCAGCCATGTTCTCAAACCAAGAAGTTACACTGTGTGGTTAGTGTGTTTAAACTATGGACTCAATAATGAGCAAAGCCTTATAAGGAAGCGTTCTACAATGTTTCTAGTTCTGTTCTGTATAGGCTAATAGTGCTGTATATGGTATGTAGAGTGTAGAGAGCAGTGAGTAGGGAACCGTTTCAGACAGACTGTTAACTACAGCAGACGATTTTTACAATCGACGATTTTGACACATACTAAAAACGCATGTCTGAAATGCATTATCGTCATAGATATAACCAGGTGCACTATAAGCAGGTTCTGATACTACACAGATTGATGTATGAACTAGAGAAATAACACCGATTATTACAATATAATGTAAGTCTAAATGCCTATTTACACTAATTTACTATGATTTTTCTCACTAAAAGTAATAATTAACAAAGTGGGACCTTCGCACTTGGTGTGTTACATTTCTTTGTCTAAACCCACCCGGGCGCTTTCACTTTCTTTAATTTCTTTTCTCTTAATGTGTCAACTTTAAAAAACAAAGACACAAGTGCCGCGAGCTATGGTTTGCGTTTTTTTTGTAGGCATGAACAGACGAAAATAGAATAGTAGGTATAGGAAAGAAAAGAAAATATAGAGTTACTGTGTGGTTTAAACCGTCATTTCCCAGGCTTTCAGATATATTCAACCAGATACTGTCTTTAATATCCATGTTTTTATTGTCAGCGTGTTGCTGGTCATATACATTCTTGTGCTCTGCTACTAGCAGAATCAGCTAACAATGGAGCTCTGATTGCTCAGCCTCCGATTGGGACTGTGGTAGCATAGGGGTTAAGGTGCCAGAACGTCCAAGTTTCAAGTTCCACCTCTGCCAAGCTACCACTGTTGGGTCCTTGAGCAAGGCCCTTAACCCACAATTTAAGACTGTAAGATTGGATTGTATAACTTGTAAGTTCCTCTAGGTAAGATAAATACTGTAAATGTAAATTTGAACTGAACCACGCAGAAATTAGAAAAGGCTCTTTTATGCAGTTTGGCAGTCCGGCGGTTTTGGATCCAGTGTAAAGGACAGCATTAGTATTCTTGTGTTCGGTTTTAAAACTAGACGTGCGTATTTTTACATATATATTTTTAACATCCTTAAACGGATCGAATTGGTGTGAAATATCCTTAAAACAGCAAGTTGACATGTGAATATAACCACCGTGTTCTGAATGTAAAAAACACTGCTGTAATTATTGAATACATCGTCATTTCTATTACCAGTTAATCACAGTACCAGATTCTTTTCAAGTATAATAAGCTACAGAATCAACTTAACTCACGGCAACCTTTCATAGTACAGCATTATCTCAGCAAATATCTAATATTTTTACATGACTCACTAATAATGCTAAATAGTTATTACATCGATCAGCCCAAACACTGAATCCATGCTGAGAACGATTAATGTTAATGCTGATTATCTGCAATAGTGCATGTTATCATGTGGAATATATTATATGGTAAGTGAACAATTGCTCGTTAGTTAGAGTTAGGTAGGTAGGTACATCGTTAACAACAAGGCCAATGGGGGTGCTCTGTGTCAGCAGCTCTGTGTACCTACAGACAGTGGTCTGAGACGAGACAAACCAGTGTCAGGGTGTTGATGCCCCAGGCTCATCGATACACTAGAGCACAAATACTATCCCATCTGGTTGAATGGACAGAAGAACCACCGTGGTGCAAGTCACAGAAATATTTAATGCTGGTGCACACAGTGCATCGTGCCCCTGCTGAATATGCGGCTGCCTAGTTGCAAACTGGCCAAAGAGTTCACAATGTTAACCCATGTCTGCCATCAAAACTGCCTACAATGGGCAAGGAAATGTCAGGACTGGAGCTTGTAGAATAGAAAAAGATTATTTGGTCGGATGACTCCCAACTTATTTTACATCACAGGCAAATATATGTGCCTGTTTATGGGATTATGGCACAAGTCAGTGGAGGGAGTATGATATTGTGGTAATGTTCTGCTGTGAAACCTCGAGTTTGGGCTTTTCACTTGGACCTTTATTGGTTGGTCACCTACGTAAACATTACTGACCAGGTGGTTTTGATGTTTTGGCTGATCGGTGTATAGTTATCATTTGAATGGCTTTTATAGAGGTTGGGCAGCTGTAAAGTACACATTATAGTATTGTGGAAAGGTTACATTTGTATGTCTTTGAATTAACATAGAGTAGAGCATTGACAGATCAATTCTAATTACAGTACAGATATGTAGTACAGTGTTTAAACATGAAGCATACAGTCAAGCCCCGTTATCTGAAAGTACCTCCTCCCTGGAATTATTCTAATGATTCTAATTCTAATGGTTCTACTATTTGACTAACTGGAGAGTTATTTCTATTGTTTGCTATGGAAAGTTAGCTATCTTGGCGGTCAGCGGTTGTGTTTGGTGGCTACAGAAAATAACGTTTATAAGCCAGTAACCTAAATTTAGAAAATATGCCACAACATGTAATGATCTCCCCTCATGTTGCTTCAGGATAAATATATCTAGATGCAAGTACAAGAGTCTCACTACTTTATTTTCTAATGATTTGCTGTATAAACTGAAAGTGTGGCTTCATACTGACCATGAAGTGGCAGGTGCAGGTAGAGGCAAAATGCTGTTCAGATCGACTGTCTAGGACAGTTACTTTCTGGTGGTACACACTCGATGCAGAATTCGATTTCTCAGGTTTCATTGTTTCAGGTTGTGCTCCTGCAGTTCGTTATGCATCATAGCAGGTTAGACATTATAATTATAATACCTTGTATGGTATAGTAGGAACCATATACCGTGAGTTCAGGTACTGGGGTTTGACTGTCCAAAAAAAAACTGGCTACAATTTCGAAGATAATTAGTCAAAAAAGCTGAATCCGAACCTAACCTAACGGATTGAGTTTTAACTCGTTTCCTATGATTGAAATGAGCTCTGTAGTGTTTTTGAAAGATAGAAAAGTGTACGAGTAATTGTCAGTATTTTAAAGACTATGTATTTGGCAGTACTCCCACATTCACAGTACTGTCATGGTTTAAATGCCTTTAAATTTCGATAAACTGGTGTCAATAATATGCAAATAAATGAACAAGGGAACACTCCTAAATAAACATATATTTTCTCGGCTGCATTACACCTGCTGACCAAATAACTTCTCAGTATAATCAAGGTTTTTCTTAAACCAAAAAATACATGCCTTTAGTACTAATGATACAAGACCATGCTCTGAATTTTCACTTAAAATTTTTACATGTTCAGTCATATGTATTGTAATTTGTAATTTCAGTAATGTCTCCGATTTAACTGAGGACCAAGCGTTTCCATGCTAACGATCCAATTGTTTTATCTGCTTTTAAAATTACAATTCCCAGTGCTTCACAGAACTTGCTCAGTATGTCTTAGCAGTGTCATTTCAGTTTCTTTCAATCAAGTTGTTATTGATTGCCTGACTGTTACCACTACTCATAATATTCACAGTGTGTTCAGAGCACTGTATTCACTCAGTAGTACTGACCCTCACTTCTCATGAGCTGATCTTATTTTGTGCTTCTGCATTACAGTGGGATATTTAAGTCCTCTTTTTGACTGTTGACTTCATTTGAACACGTTTGTTACCTTGTTAGTAGCGCGTTTTTAATTGGTTGAGTGTTTTGTTGTTAAGATGTTAGTTTTCTGCTTTGCGTTTTTGTTGAATTGCCTTGTTTGATGGAAGTCCCTTAAATGTAGTTAAGATTCTGGTCCTTGTTTATTTAAATGACAATTAAAATGATTATCACCTGTTGGTTTGAATTTACTGTGGCTCTTGGAGTAGATGAATCACATTTTCCGTCAATATCTTAATATAACCTCATCTTTCCAGCACGGAGAGTTTGCATCCCCCGTTCTCCTTACACTGGCACAAGCTAAGTTTTGAAACTCTGAAAAAAGAAGGATGAGGCATCCGACAGACCCCAAGAAGAAAGAGAGAAAGCGTGCAATCGGAGACAACCATCACCTTGCTAGAGAAGATACATGAATTGGAGTGGCTCAGATGGTAGTTCCCAATAGTGAGCTTTTCTTTTTCATTATATTGCATCAGTGTGTTCACACACATCTATACATACACATACATTGTGTTACATAGACACAATGCCTGTCTATTAGTTACTTTATATGCTATAAATATTAGTCAGAATATACAGGATTTTGTCTCTAACTAGCATTCAAATGCAAACTTACAGCCATTTGCTGTTGTTTTCCAACATTAAAATCCATGTGAGAAAGACCCTATAGTAAGTAATTCAAAAACCTGCTTTGGCAACTTAATATTGCTGAGCAACTGCTCTACTACTAGCAACTGTCCCGCTTAATATTTACTTCCTCTGAATAAAGGTGTATGCAAGAAAATGTAAATTGATTTAATCATCGAATCATTTCCTGAATGTATGTTGAGGAACCATCTGTCACCTGTATATCAGGCTTTGGATAATTGAAGTCCATTGATTATATTAATGATACTAAATTATCATTTTACTTGTGTATTAGCTGCTTGGTAAAAAAAAAAAAAGAAAAAAGTTATTTTATTACAGTTTCACATTGGTCATTTAGACTTCAGCTTGATAATGAGACATAGTTATTGTGAGAGAAATGCCTAATTCCTTTGTTATTCCCCATCATGTTATGACCAGTCTACAAAGGGAGGACCAACAGCAATGTACTTCTAAAATGCATTCGGAAAGTCTTCAGACCAGTTAACTTTTTTCACATCTTGTTACACTGTAGCTTTGTTAAAATAAATCAATCACATTTTTGTCGTCATTTTGCACTCAAAACCCCATAATGACAAACTGAAAACAGACGTTTTGGGAAATTTATTGCAAAGGAAAAACAAAAATTATTCACTGGCTTAAGTATTCAGGCCCCTGGCCACTCTCCTTGTCCCAGCCACTGTAAAACACCCCCACAGCATCATGCTGCCACCACCATGCTTCACTGTAGAGATGACATTATGCAGGCGATGAGCAATTCCTGGTTTCTTCTCAATTATTATGAAAAAACAAAAACATATTGTGTTTAGAATTGAGGCCAAATAGTTCAATCTTGGCAGTCTTTCATGTGCGAGATCTTTTACTGAGGAGATTTGTCTGTCTGGCCACTCTGCCATAAAGGCGAGAATGGTGGAGTGATTCAGTGATGGTTCCTTCTGGAAGTTTCTCCCATCTGCACACAGGATCTTTGGATTTTAGCCATTTAGTGACTATTTAGTTTTTGCTCACCTCTCTTACCAAGACCAGTTCTAGGAAGAGTCCTGGTTGTTGGATGGAGGCTACTGTGCTCTTGGGAGCTTTCGGTGCAGCAGACATTTTGTAGCCTTCTCCAGATCTGTTCCGCCACAAAGTCCTATCTCTCAGCTCTACAGGTAGTTATTTCCTGGCTTGGATTTGCTCTGATATGTTTTGTTAGGTGTGAGACTTTATATAGACACTTGTGTTTCCAACTCATAAACAGATCAATGAAGTGGCCACAGGTTGATTTCAATCAAGATCTAGAAACAACTCGGAGATGATCAAGAGAAAATAGGAGGCCGTGCACATATGGTGTGTCGGTGCACTCTCGCTGAAGTGGAAACTGAAGTCTTGTTTACATTCTCAGACAAAAGACTTCATCAATGATTTATGAGCTCTCTGCTGTCTAATTTGTACATTGTGTAAAGTGATGAGCATGTACACTTTCTTTTTTTTCTCATTTACACATTCTTGAAAGACTCCATCAGTCAGTTTTGCCCGTTTTATAAATGCGTTTCCACACCTAAAAACATAATCCTTACAATATTTGATATATTACATTTTGCATAATGATCTTTTTTGGCTCCATACTATTTTGGCTAAAAAAAAAGTTCCTAATTTAAAACGGTTCTGGGTGTGCAGTCTTACAAAATGTCCATTATTTTTGGATTTATAGCATCTGTAGCTAAACAGGGCAGCTTCCATAGCTCAGTGATAAGAGCCAGCTGCTGGAAACAGCAGTTCCTGAGGGCCTGGGTTCGAAACCCTGCAATTAGGGTGGCCATACAGCCTCTGTTTACCAGACTTGCCTTATTTTGGGGATCTAATAAATTTGTCTGGCCTGGATTTCTAAACTCCCTAAAAGGTCCAGGATTTGGCTTTGCTTTCATGTTTGCTTTATACAGTCGCTCGTAAGCTAAGGAAGCACCGCAGTAGTGCATGGCATGGCTATGTCAGAAAGATTAGTGAAATTAGTCATTTTATTTGTTTTAATAAACAACGTTATGTATACAAACAAAATTATCTGGCCATATACAATTACTGATCACTTTATTATTTGCACCTCCTTATTTCTACACCTATTGCCTATTTTTAGTATTTCAACTTATTATATAGAACCAATTTGTAGTTCTGTGTAGAAATTACAGACTAGTCTGTCTGCTAGTCCCATTTTCTCTGTTCTCTAATAATCACGACCAGCACAGATCAGCTACATACATAGCATACAATCTCAGTGTCATAGCTGAAATGAAAATAGTTGACCTACCACCGAATGTTGGCAGCATCTTGTGAGCACTGGTGAAGGATTAGAAATAACACAAACTTTGCAACAACAGATGAGCTACTTTCTCTGACGTGGAACAAAAAGGTGAATATGTTCAGTAGATTGCACAGTGAGTGAACATTCTTTAAAAGCTCCAGCAGCACTGCTGTGCCTTCTCCAATCATACCAGTACAACGCACAGTAACACACCATCATCACATCAGCGTCACTGCAGGGACACCACCCAAAATGTACCTGATATGTGCTGGTCTGGTGGGGGTCCTGACCAGCAGATAACAGATTAAAGGAGGCGAACTAAGTGTTTAAAGAAACAGGTGGTCTACACTACAAAGTGCTTCTTTATTGTAAGTGGAAAAGATTAAATATGAGTGTAGAAACATGGAGTTTTAACTAATAAAGTGATCTGTGTGTATACACTCTAAAGACTTTGCTTAGCAGTGTTAAAAGCTATGGTTTCTGTCAGCTGAGTGACAGAAGGTTTCATGACTCTGTCCAGGCAATGCATATAAATACAGAGATGTTATGATGACTAGATTAATCGGCTTTTAGTTATTTTGTTCAAATTTGTAACACCTGTTATGTCCTTCATTCAAAGAAAATGAATGAAATTCGTCAGTGTTATGGTTGGACTTTTGAAGTCAGACTGGTCAGACAAAAGAATTGGAAGGGGTTGGTGTTAAGTTAAATATCTTTTTTTTTTAATTAATTAATTTTTTTTATTTTAGGGACCTAGGCAAATGAACACAAGTGATCGAACATTGTTTTAAGCACAGTAGGTCAGCTAAAATACTAAATGCTTATTTATTAATATTCAGAGGGAATTCATTTACTTGAGCCCCAACCCTGTTTACATCATTTAAGCAGACGCCTTTACCCAGAGTGTCTACAGACTCTTTTGATTAAATAAGTAAGTTTAATTCTTACATTGATCATCTAAGCTAACCAAGGAGGTTGAGTCTCTTTTTGAGTCATGGTCCTCCCAAGGTTTCTTACTTGTAAGTTTTAGGGTGTTTTTCCTTTCCACCGTCACCCCAGCCTTGCACAATTTGAGACTGGCCTTAGATATTAGAAGATAATTTACAATTGTAACACTGCTTTCAGACAATGCTCAACTGTAAAAACTCAAGCCGTCTTCACAATTGTGGGTGAAAGACCCGGCACAGGGACCCAATAGTGACAGTTTGGCCAACAGTGTAGCTTAACCACGCTCTTCTCTGAACACCAGTGTTACAGGGTAAGAACAGGTGAAGCACATGCTGCTCTACTGCTTTACTGGCAGACATCACCAACCTGACGTCCCCTGTGAATCCCCATCTTGTGGTTGCTTTGTGAAGTTGCATCTTCTACATAAAATCTTGTCGGATCCTGCAGGAAAGCATCATCTATGCTCCAGTCACTAGATTCGGTGGTTAATATATGGTTAATTCTGTGGAGGAAATTCTAATTGTATATTATCAGCTATTAGATAAAATGAGCCGTAGACACAGCAGAGAGTCTTTAACGCTCTCTTTATCTAAAGACATTAATATTTTAGTGTCAGTAACTCCAGATCGCTTGACCCTCTGTTTTGTTTTTCTCTGTGTTACCTTTATCTTTATGGTTTGCTGCACTGTGGCTTGATAAGGCTGTGCCACTGCCTTGCTGCCTGGCATGGCTAGGCTTCACATGGGGGCTATCACTTACTTTGGCCCAGGAATGTGACACCACTCCAGTCACTAAGCCGCAGCTACAGAGGAACAATGCTGGCCAGTCTTTGCAAGAATACTACACACTCCCGTAACTCTACACCCTGGATGCCCCATCTTCATTTTGCTCTCCAGTTGCCACCAAGCCTGCGGCGCTGAACGGGAGACGGTGGCGATGGGGAGTAGCAGGAATGGGTAAAAGCCATAGATGCAGCTTGGTCAGAAGCGGTAATATCAAGCTATGTGACTGATCACTGAGAGGTGCCAATGCGTGAATTGAAAACAGGAGTCATATTGGAGGAAGCTGTGGAGTTGATCGTCTAGGAAACAAACAGGATACGAGGACAAGACAGGCTCTCAAGCATGGGTTTCATATCTCCAATTCTACACTGAAAGGCTCTGTACAGGTTCCATGGATCTAAGAGCGGATTTAAATTTTCCTGGAAAAGTTGTGCTCAACAAACCAAGACAAATCACCATCAAACCTTTAATTTATCCGTAGGACAGTTTTGGGATATTGGAGATATCTACCAAATCCTTTACTGAATGCATATTTCATCACCAGCAAGAGCAACAACGGTTACCTGCTTGGAACATTTCATTTCCTATCATCGGCATCAACATTTTAACAAGCCATTATCCTACCTTAGAGTGTTGTGTGTTCTTTCCCCGAGGTGTGCTCTAGTCCGGTGCTGTGATGCATGGCTTTCCATGTGCCTCACTCCAGCACTGCTTTGGAGTTCCTGCAGATGTTTCTGCTGAGCCCGGTCTCCATGTGGATCCAACCAGAAGTCAGCAAGATCCAAACACTCACCCAGCCATTCTCACCCAGCCTGGAGCTGCTACTACTGAGCCTCAACTCCAGCCTGAACTCAGCAGCAGCTCACATCACACTAAAACTAATGGAACTCAGTCCGTCAAGCCAGCACCAATTGACCGAGAGCTGCAGCACAACTCACCAAGGTCTGAGGGGTTCTCGGAGGATGAACACCCAAAAGTGGGGAGTCCCATTATGGTGACCGAATGTCAGCACATACCTCGGCCGTCTATCATCAGATCACCAGAGGTGAGTGTGTCAGGGAGGCTAGAAAAGGTAGCATGAACTAGGAATTTTGCCCCGTAGTTCAATTTTTTTTAAAGCAGCAAACATATAAATAAATAAATAACATGCATACATGAATACATCCTTTTGCTGCTCACAGAAAAATGCGAATGTCAATATTGGGTACATCCGATTTTGGAAGAAAGAAAGGAGCACATAGACTTCCACCTTCTCATGACCAGTGAGTTTTTGTTCAGAAAAAGGGCAGATAAAAATTGTGTTGTTTTCACCTTTGTTGTAAAATCACGTTTGCTGATTATATACATGTTCTGGAATATGTTCACTTGCCCAAAAAATTGCTTTTGGTGTATAGGAGCCGAAAGACAGCCTAGACCTGGGTTTGAGACCGGATTGGTAGAGCACAATCAGGTCAGTTGTCAAAAAGACACAATTGGTTGCACTTGAGTGAAAGGATATTGGACTGGAGTGCCAGTTCAGTGCTAGTTCAGGACCCATTTAAGGTATGTGCATGCATAGGCTAAATGGGGTCATAATATAATAGTTCTGTATATAATGTTTTATAAAGAGACTTTTTGTTTATGTTTATATTTCTTTTATTCATATATACAGTATATTTTCATACTGAGTGCCTTGCTATCCCTTCGCTGCTGTCAAAATGTGAATTTCCCCACTGTGGGATTAATAAAGGCTTATCTTATCTTATCTTATCTTAATTAAAAAAGAGATTGGAGTAAACAGTATGTTACAGCTGGCCTTTGTGCTCTATAACTGTAAAGATCTGGGGTACGTCCTCGTTATATAATATGATTATGATACTAATACTAATAGACAGTATTATATTTCATCATAAATTTTGTCAAATGCAACATTATATGGTCTTAAATTATTATGAATTATTATTGTATCATACTTTTAGTCAAACTAAGAAAATGTAACTTTTGGAAGCAAATGACGGCGATCATTCTGTTGCCTGTCTTCTCTAAAACGTAATAAGAAGTCACCACAAAGTCGACTGAACGTAGCCAAAATCATCCTTTCTATCTATTCTTTTTATTAATGGTGAAAATAATAATAATTTTTGAGGACAAAGTAAAGTAAGCTGGCAAAATGTTTAAAAAAAAAGTCATAATTTGAGGCTATTCAAAATTAGACTTGTTTGTTGACTGAACGAGATCAGGAACATGTTTTCCCTGTCAACTTCTCTGAGGGCAAATTTTATTTCTGTGCAGAAGGGACTGATTTAGTTTTGTTTAAATGGATTGTTCATATTCAGTAACAAAGAAAACAAGTTCCATTTATAATTAACCTCTGGCAGACTCTTTGGACACAGCTGGTCTCAATACCAGTCACAAGACCAAGATCGGACCTGAGTACTACAACACTATTTAAAGTAAATAACAAAAACTGCAAACATGTGCACCTCCTGTCAACAAAATACGTTAATAAAGTTAATACTGGCAGTTTCAGCAGAGATAGCAAGGGGTTTCTGTGTGAACTGGTGAGCTCAGATTCTGAAATGCAACCTGTTTATCTGGCATCTGTCGAGACAAAGTTCTTCCAATTGTAAGGACTGATCTGCACTTCACAGGCACAGCAGGTTTGCTCTATTAAGCATCAACAGTTACCTCTGTCAGCAGATATTTTATGATGCAATCATTGATGGTTTTGCATCAAAGCAAAGCAGGAGGGTGCCCTTGTAACTCGGAGTGGTGGCATCTGTAGTAAAAATATGCCTAGGGCCTCCTAAGGTCTAGAGCCAACCCTGACCACACTTTGTGTTTGTGTTTGTATTGCGGTTGGTTGGGTTCTGGTTTATCGCCTGTCTTCTGTATTCCCATCCTGTTTCCATTCTACCAGCTTTCTCACGAGCTCATTCTCACCTGAAACAGCTCATCAGCTTACTGACAAATCTTAATCAAACATACAAATTCATATCATAATAGGTTTACTTCCATATTTATTTTGGCGCACTTTAACATGTCATAACGCGTCATACCCAAACTAAACACAAATACAACTGTAAAGAATGTATTCATTATCTTTGGGTCAGTTGTTAGATTAAATAAACTGTCAACAAGCAGTGATTAATAGCAGGTAAACTGGCTTGTTTGAAATACAGTTGCAGACTGTCCTACTCTTACCAAAACAAAACCTTGTGTTGAAAGATTGTCTATTTATATCACCATTATTCTCTCTAAATCCCAGTGGTTCCAGTCTGGGCTTATAGCCCGTAGGGTTACATTGATTAATCAATTGCTTACTGATCCAGCAGTGGAAATGTTTTCACTATGCCACTGTGAGATGCGAATACGGACACTAAAGGATACTAAAGTCCACAACTGACCAACATGCAACTGTCGTTTCTTACAAAAAAAATCACCATTTCGTTTGTCTGTTGAGTATATTACATCAATGGAAAGTCCTACATTTACAATGTGTAGGCTCGTAGTAAAGGAGAAATAAATCTGATCAAATGAATGATTTACAATCACTCAAGCTACCTGTAAATGAAGGAGTGTTTCATTCCAAATATATTTGCTTTGATATAGTTGGGTGTATACACACACCACACATTAGAACATTTATATTATGAGTAACTTACATTTACAGCATTTAGCAGATGCTCTAATCCAGAGCAACCTACAATTGATACAGTGTTACAGACCAACGATTGTTTGGGGTTAAGTGCCTTGCTCAAGGACCCAACAGTGGCAACATGGAAGAGGTGGGGTTTGAACCCTGAACCTTCTGGTCCATAATCCAGTATCTAATCCACTAGGCTACCACAGTCCCAATGCTTTGTAAAGTGAATATGTATGTATTAACTGCATTATTTTTATTTATTTAAAAGTACCTTCATACTTGAATAAGCAGCATTGTTGTAAGTGGATGTAATTTAGAATGAAAGATTACAACTTCATTCTAAGACATTCCAGAACTAAAATAAAATGTTTTGATAGTCAGGTAGAAACAATGGTTTTGACTATTTCTGGAGAAAAACAATGTTTAGTGTGTGAAATATAGTCATTCACCGCACTATATGTTTGCAGTTATTGTGAAGTGTGCTTGTGTGCTGCATACACTCTCCACAGCATGGAGATGCTTGATTAGAAATGCTTTTGTTTGTTCTGATTGAGCTGGTTTTCATGCACAGTCATTAAACAATTTATCCAATTTCAGGAGATATTTGTTGGCCTTACATACATACAGCATGCAGTACTGTGCTTATCTTAGAGCACTATTCAATTTTTTTTGCTTTATGTAGCAAAGGTATATTGACCATAAATAACATTTTCACCCATTAGACCCAAAAAGTGCAAACCTCAATTAGTAACTCTGTAATACCCTTTTCCCTGATCTTCATAACAATCTTTGTGAGCTTTAGCATTTATCTGTGGCATATTTTAGCCTGTTCAGTCTGCCCCCCTTCTAAAAAAAAAAGTGCTCTCTTGTATGATACCCTTCCATGGAGATCATTCAGAGTCCAGTACCTTAACCGCCAACTCTACCACAGGCCACCTTTTTCACACAGTAGAAGGGTTAACTTGGCATTCCAATGATTTCTCCTGGGTTCTTTCCAGCCTTTGCAGTTTTTGTTCCATAGCAAAGATTTTAACGTCAGCACTTAACATCCGATGGTTCAGTGGGAAGAACCAGCTGCTGGAAATGGCAATTCCTGAGGCCCTGTGTTCCAGTCTTAGGTGAAGGTCAGGTGTTGCATTTATGGACCTCTGTAATGGACTGGCACCCACCTCCATGACCCAGTTGGGGAAAATCATAGATCTTTCCTAGATACACTCTTAAAGTTCCTTTCTGTTTTCACAAGTTTGACCAAGCAGGAAGGCAAAAAACAGACATCATAAGTTTGAACCTCCGTGATGCCTGAGAATTGTACATTTCTTCAGAATTGTTTTGGGTGACAGTTCTTAACTAGGCAGCCTCAGGCACATTATGTTTAAAAGCAAATGCTAGTTCTTATCCTAACTCGTGTGAACTGGACTACAGCTGGATAAAAAAAAATGCGGTAAAATCCAAGCCACTAAATAAAAGATGTATTTAGAATACTTTTTTGTGGTGCTCAAATGGTGCAGTGGTATAATACATCAGCCAACCACTTTCTTTCCCATGTATAAGGAAAGGGAGGCTGGGCAGGGAGTATAAACTCCCTGCACTAGCCATGCTATGGGTCTTTCTTCCACCTCCAACACTCAGAAGGAAAGCAAGCATAAAACATGAAAAAGAAAGAAGAATGATAACCATAGATCCCTGAAATCTCTTCCGGCCCTTACCCCACTAGCATCAGCCATAGACATTTCATTTCTTTATTGGTTACATATTTTCCATCTCTAGCAGACATTTGGAAGGCCTCCCTGAAAAACATCTTTCTTTCACTCCCTACGTAACACCCTGTTCCTCTGGGATGTTTCTGTCCATATTTAGGCACATGTCATTATTATTATTGAGATATTTGTAATCCTGGGAAAAAATGAATGAGGGTTATATTTCTAGTAGAGGATAATCACATTCCTTATATGCTCCAACAGCTCCGTCTCAAAGGAACTATTAATTGGCTTAATGATTTTCACAGCAATGACAGAGATGCTTAGGTCTGTGTTAAACCACAGGTGTTTACATGTTTGCTGGTTGGAATTTCCTCCCTCTATATGTATCTTTGACATGATTCATATAAGCCTTGACTGTGCTGGATGAGAGTGAGTGTGTGTGTGGGTGAGTGTGTGGGTGAGTGTGTGGGTGAGTGTGTGGGTGAGTGTGTGGGTGAGTGTGTGGGTGAGAGTGTGTGTGAGAGTGTGTGTGTGAGAGTGTGTGTGTGAGAGTGTGTGTGTGAGAGTGTGTGTGTGAGAGTG
>JAUZST010002776.1:0-17724 GCA_034779995.1 Parotocinclus haroldoi
TTGTGTAGTTGTAGTTGGTGGAGCTCCACGAACCATTTGAATGCATGAGTCGGTTTGGTGAGGACTCTCTCTCTCTCTCCCTTTCTCTCTCTTCCTACCTCACCCACCCCCTCTTACCGTGTGTGTGTGTGCGCGCGCGCGTATGGTTGGGAAAGGCGCTGAGCTTCGTGTTGGTCCCCCTCGGTTTAGTCCGCTTGCGCGCGCGTTGGAAGGACGAAGCATGGATGCGCGCGAACAAAGAAGTATAAGTTTAAAGTGCGTGTGAAGTTGTCGGAGTTGCAGAAATGAGGTGGTATTTATTCTTTTATACTCTGGTGTGCTCCGAGCTCGCGGTGCTGCACAGTTACGCGGTGAGAATCCGAACCGAACCAGGCAGCGTGATCGCCCGCGCGCCGACACATGCCGCATGCACGCTGGAGCAAGTACTCACTCCGGAATTCGCCAGGAGTTTCATCCAGACCGACGTGAACGAAGGAACGGTGAGGGTCTCTCGGTCCACGCGTTGCAGCCTTCTCTGGTCCAACCCGTTTCCCGTGTACACGGTGAGCGACTGCACGAGTAAACAAACCGGATCCACCTTCAGACATCTCCTGACCACCGTGTATCAGGTGCACGTGCATGGCACAGGCTGCCTGAGCAAACACCAGCCTAAAGACAAATGGGATATGGAGGTCATAAGTTTGGTGAATCTGCAAATGGAGCTCCTCAAACCAGGTCAAAGTCTTTTCCGTCTCAGGGATGTGGTGCCTTTACTCGGCAACGGCTCGTGTATCCTCACCGGATCATCTCATTTCTATCTATCAGAGGATAACCTGGTAGTTTTAGGGTATTTGAACTTAAATCCTGACTCGCTTTTAGAGTTTAGCCTTCACTGCCCAGGACCGAGGACTCACGACCCCATCTCGGTGCACTGGCGCGTCGGACAAGGTCCTTTTAAACAAAGTTACCTAGAACACTTAGTGTCAAAAGTGGCAATGCAAAGCGACTCTGGTCTGCTGAGGAGGAAAAAGAGGAATGTGAAAAACTCGAACCCACAGTTTCAGCCCCCTATGTACCAGGTAGCGGTGGCAGAAAACAAACAGGCTGGGACTGGCGTGATCACCTTAAAAGCATTTGATCCGGATGCAGGAGATGCAGGACGGCTAGAATATTCCATCGAGGCGTTGTTTGATAGCCGTTCAAATAACCTTTTTGTTGTGGACCCTGTGAGCGGTTTGGTCTCCACCACTGAAGAACTGGACCGTGAGACCAAGGACACTCATGTGTTTAGAGTGACAGCCGTAGATCACGGAACACCACGTCGCTCCGCCATGGCCACCCTGACCATAACCGTCAGTGACACCAATGACCACGACCCTGTGTTTGAGCAGCAGGACTACAAAGAAAGTGTCCGGGAGAATCTCGAGATCGGCTACGAGGTGCTGACAGTGCGTGCGACCGATGGAGATGCCCCCGTTAACGGAAACATCCTATACAACATCCTGAACAGCAATGGAACAGATGACGTTTTTGAGATTGACCCCCGCTCTGGTGTGATTCGGACCCGCGGCCCTGTGGATCGTGAATCTGTAGAGTCCTACATGCTTATTGTCGAAGCAAACGATCAAGGTCGGGAACCTGGACCTCGGAGCGCCACAGCGACGGTGCACATAGTAGTGGAGGACGACAATGATAATGCGCCTCAGTTTAGCGAAAAACGCTATGTTGTGCAAGTACCTGAGGATTTGGCTTCCAATACAGAGATCTTGGAGGTGAAGGCGACTGATCAGGATCGTGGCAGCAACGCCATGGTTCACTTTAGCATCATGAGCGGTAACACCAGAGGACAGTTCTATATTGATGCTCAAACCGGGAAGTTGGACCTTGTGAGCCAGCTGGATTATGAGACAAATAAAGAGTACACTCTGCGAATCAGGGCTCAGGATGGTGGACGCCCTCCTCTATCCAACATCTCCGGCCTGGTGACAGTGCAAGTCCTGGATGTCAACGATAATGCTCCAATTTTTGTAAGCACCCCATTTCAGGCTACGGTTCTCGAGAATGTCCCACTGGGATACTCGGTTATACACATCCAGGCTGTGGACGCTGACTCCGGAGACAACTCCAGACTGGAGTACCGGCTCACGGACACGACGCCGAACTTTCCTTTCACGATAAACAATAGCACTGGTTGGATCATCGTAGCAGCCGAGTTGGATCGAGAAAGTTTGGACTTCTATAACTTTGGCGTGGAGGCTCGGGATCACGGTACTCCCACCATGTCTTCTTCAGCTAGCATTAGCATGACAGTCCTGGATGTTAATGACAACAACCCAGAGTTCACGCAGAAAGCATACTACATGCGGCTGAATGAGGACGCAGCCGTCGGAACAAGCGTTGTTACCGTTTCTGCCGTGGATCGGGACATCAACAGTGTGGTGACCTACCAGATCTCCAGTGGAAATACACGCAACCGCTTCTCCATCACCAGCCAGAGTGGAGGGGGACTCATCACCCTCGCTCTGCCACTTGATTATAAACTGGAGAGGCAGTACGTTTTGAGCATAACTGCTTCTGATGGGACCCGCTTCGACGCGGCCAAAGTTTACATCAACGTCACAGATGCTAACACGCACCGGCCCGTTTTTCAAAGCTCACATTACACGGTGAACATTAACGAGGACCGTCCCGTAGGTACCACTGTGGTAGTGATCAGCGCCACGGATGAAGACGTGGGTGAAAACGCACGCATCACGTACTTAATGGATGACAGCATCCCGCAGTTTAACATCGACCCTGACTCAGGTGCTGTGACGACCCAGATGGAGCTAGACTATGAAGATCAAGTGTCCTACACGCTGGCCATCACGGCTCGGGATAACGGAATACCACAGAAATCTGACACGACCTACTTGGAGATCCTGGTGAATGACGTGAATGATAACTTGCCCAGATTTCTCAGGGATCGTTATCTGGGCTCAGTGATGGAAGACGTACCAGTTTACTCCAGTGTAGTTCAGGTATCTGCTACCGATAGAGACTCTGGTCTGAATGGAAGAGTGTTTTACACCTTTCAGGGAGGTGATGATGGTGATGGGGATTTTATCATCGAGTCCACGTCGGGAATTGTACGCACCCTGAGGCGACTTGACCGTGAGAACACTGCCATCTACAACCTGCAGGCTTTCGCAGTGGATAAAGGACTTCCTGCTCTAAAAACCTCTGTTGACATCCAGGTGACAATCCTAGACGTTAACGACAACCCACCTGTGTTCGAGAAGGATGAGTTTGACATCTTTGTGGAGGAGAACAGCCCAATCGGTCTGGCCGTGGCCCTTATATCTGCCACTGACCCCGACGAGGGCAGCAACGCCCAAATTATGTACCAGATCGTTGAAGGAAACATCCCAGAGGTCTTCCAGCTTGACATCTTTTCCGGTGAGCTCACAGCTCTGATGGACCTGGACTATGAGGCACGTTCTGAGTATGTGATTGTGGTTCAGGCCACGTCTGCTCCTCTGGTCAGCCGAGCCACTGTGCACATTAAACTCACCGACAAGAATGACAATGCACCCATCCTGAAGAACTTCCAGATAATTTTCAACAACTATGTAACGGAAAGGTCCAACAGCTTTCCAACAGGGGTTATTGGGAAAATTCCGGCTCACGATCCGGATGTTTCTGATCATCTGAGCTACAGATTTGAAGCCGGAAACGAGTTAAACCTGCTGATTCTGAATCAGACGACAGGGGAGATACGACTGAGCAGAGATCTTGACAACAACCGACCACTGGAGGCCTCCATGAGGATCGCTGTCTCGGGTAACGCCTCTAACTTTTTTTTAAATTAGTGTGTAATGTTTGCTTATAATTGTAGCAAGCTGTTTGGGTTCATCCTGATTTGAGAACATAATAGATTTTTATTTTGTGGTTGTTGCTGCTGGTGGGAGTGAATAGCTTTTTTTTTTAATCGTTAACCACAAGCAGGTGTAAAATAATGGCACAGAAATGCTTTGTTTTTAACTGTATTTCGAGGGGTTTTGTACTGAAAATATTGCTGCTACTTTTAATAAATACTTTGTAATGCAAACGCTACTAAGTAGAACAAATGTACAGGATTCTATCAATAAACCCAAAATTGTCTTAATACTTAACTACTTAATAGTGCAGTAATTGTCCTATAGCTTAAGGCTGTTTTGACATACAATATAATATAGTATATAATATAATGCATATAGTAGGGTTATATAATAACAATATACTCAGCTCACAATACATGATACAATATGATTTGTTATTATCTTTTATTTCTAAAGTGTATGTACAATGCAAAACAATACACCTTTTCTTTAATAAGGATTTAAACAACAAAGAAACCGTAGTTCTCTGCGAGTTAAATACAGTTTCAATACAGTTAAATAGATTACAAATTCAAATACAGATTTTGTAAATAAAATGTTCTATTGTAGCTTTACCATATATTTAAAATACCCGAGGGAAAACGGTCATTTTTGAATTCTTTTGAAAATATTTTGACAGTGTACTTTTTCTGTATGAAATGTTAAACAGAGCAAATCTTTAGTCTGAATTTTAAGATGTCTAGTCTAGATTTTAAAATGTGTGTGGGAGCATGATGTGTGCCTGCGCCTCGTGCCTTGTGGTGTTTAAAAAATGCAATTGCATTAAATGGCCTAATAAACACATCATCAATGTGTGTCAATCAGGATACATTGTTAAACTCCTGTTATATAATACACTAAATAGTGTTCAGACTGGCTCACAGCTAAAAGTTCACTTTGACAAACAGCAAATTACCTGAAATATCATTAGGGGATAGTTCATTTTGAAATGTCTCCATAGTTTTTAGAGTGGTATCATTATTATTGTTGACAATTACAATAAAGCTAAATAATATTTATCTCTATTGTATAAAGTGTATTTTAATCTTTATTAGAAATCATGCATTAAACATTTTGCCTGAGCAATATCACTCTTTGTAATTAAATAAGAAACTACTTTGAGTGGATATTTACTGCAGCTGGCAACCGCTTGTTTTACTCTAAATGATGGTGGAATCGCTTCTCATTTCTTGAACAACTGTGCTGGGAGACGCATTCCATTGTTATGGAAAAAAAAACCGTTTCACACTCTTTTTCACACATGAATTGGCCACCAAGTCCTGACTTTAACCCCATTGAAATTCTTTGAGATGTCTTGGAGAAGGTGGTGTGTGTGTGTGTGTGTGTGTGTGTTCGTGTTATTTGATAGTTAATGTATTTAATGTAATGCTGGTGGGCTAAGTTGTTAAAGCCTGGCAAGTTGCATCAGAAGCCATGCTGACACTGGTTGTAATCTGGATCATAAGTTGAAATGAAATGGAAGATTAATGTATATTTACTGTAACTCATAACTGCATGGCTTAAAACTTGTCAGAAATGCCGGCCAATTTATGTTTCTGAATACAGGAGTTTGTTGCTAATCCTAATAGCTAATGCAAATGCTAATAACATGGTTCTCTTTCTGAATGTTTCTGCACCGATTGTAATAGACTGTAATAGATAATGTTTATTGAAAATCCTCTATAGTAACAAAAACTAAAGCAACAAACTAAAACAGATCTCCAGCAGTTCCAGCAGGCCTGGTGTTGGCTCAGTGGTGCATCACGTGCACATTTATATTTTATATTCTTAATATGAATAATATGGAAGCATTACAGCATTTTGCCGAGGCAATTTTCAGGACGATAACATTACTTTTTTGCTTGTATAATTTGCTTGTATTAAACTCATTGTCTAAAATGTCCTGTAATAATTATAATAACTATTATACGATGATGATGTATTATTTAGTTTATACTAGAGATGCACCCATTGCAGTGGCTGATTTTTGGCTGATTTTTAAACATATGATATATGCCAGTTTTTTTTCCGTCTAAGAATTCTAAATGACAGCATACAGATCATTTTTGTTCACCTTTTCTTTTAATGGAAACTTCTACCATTAAAAAGAAAGATAGCAGCAGGTGCTTGCTTGTGTCTGGCTCTGAACTCTCAGCAGCTACCTTTTAGCTTTGTCATATTTCAGATATTTGGTGAGGTGGTGCTGTTTTAAATGTCTTATTGTTCTAAGTGCTCTCAGAGTTTTTCTCCAGCTGCTTACTTTTGTCATGCACACAGCAAACAGCACTAGCTTACTGTGAGCTAAAATACAGGTGGGAAGTTGTAAGAATAGTACAATTTAGATATGTATGTAATCAATTTGGAAATATATGGAGAAATTCTTAACTCCAGTGTTAATCTCTGCTTGGTTTAACTTGCAGCTTCTAGTTGAATAACAACCTCATCAATCCTTCTAAGGTTTTTAGAATATCTTGTATACACAGAGTGTGGCACGGCCACTCATGGTCTGCATCCAATGTCAGCCGGTGACATCCAACCCAACTCACCCTTAGAACTTTTTCCTGAGCTGGTGGACAGTGTTTCCAGTCTTTCACAGCTCCTGTATTTTCACATAACCCTTCAGAGTATTTCAGCTGCTTGACCTTCTCTGTCTGTCCTGCATAACAGGACCGTTCCATAATAACAGCTCTCACCTCCCCAGAGGTGGTGAACAACCCAAAGTGGCTCATTTTGTAGAACACTTGCTCTATATACCATCTCTGGGCAAACGGGAACTGCTGTTGGTTACGGAGTTGTGTTTCCCAGATCGGGTACAGCACTGACAGAGTACCTGGGTTCCACTTTGCTGGAGCCTTCTGAGTTATGAAGTGCGGTGTGTGGCATGAAGCGCCCCTGTGACACTAAGCTGTCATGGTTAAGATTTTTAGTTCACCTGTTTTTCATTATTGGAATGATCAATCAATCAATCGATCAATATTATTTTTTTATTTTAAATTCTTGTTTTGAATGAGTGTACCACATGTATTACTGTTTACACATGTACATGTGTGGTTGCCAAACAGCAGCTCTTTATTGCTGTATGTTTACAGTTGATAAATGTGGTCCATCTGTTGTTCTGCAAAATATACTGGCCCCACTCGACTCTTTCTATTGGTAGGAAGGATCTAAATGATAACAAGCGAGCAGATGTCAGTGCACATGTGATATCTTCTTGTTAACACACACCTTGGATTTAAGTATATGGTTGTCTTCTTGACAACCTTAAACAATGTTTGTGTCCTTATCACAAATGTACTACGAATGGACCGCCACTGGTAGATTGGAAGGGGATTATGGACTGTACAGACCAACAGATGGGTTGCAGTCAGTAACTGATTCGCAAGTGGGTGTAGATAATAAATTGGCAGCTACATATCCAGAGAAGCTCTGGTCTCTGAGGTGTCCATGGGGGTGGTACAAGAACGATTTACGTAAGCTGTAGCTTCTGTTCAAACCAGTATTTGAGGAAGTCATTTTCTGTCTTCAGTTCATAGGTTCTTTATTAGCACAGTAAGTAATGAGAGGCAATGAACTGCCCATGTGATTAACTTGATGAATTATAAACTCAAGAAACTATTCATTCCAGTTTATGATCTACTTATACATGATGACAACAAAGTTTATATACAGATCCTCTCTAATTTACCATGGTCTGATGAGGAACTCGGCAGTGCTCAGGACTGGTGACCGCTGGGAAATGTAGTGAGGAAAAGCTGTGGTCTCGAAAATAATCGAATTTGTTTTGCAGTCTTAATACATACACAACCTGCATGTTGTGATCAAATGCTTTATTATAAAATAAGATTTATGTCAATTATTTTGCCTAACTGTCCTTTAATGTAAGTATTTAAAGTAAGTGTGAGGTAGGATACACTATTATATATAGAGTATGTATGTGTCAGAACATATTCTTTTCGTAAATTGGGCACTACCTGAACTGAGTAATGTGCTGTGCTGCAGATGAGTTTATGAATTAACCTAAGAGCATTTTAGTGGGAATTCCCCCAGTAAAGCCAGGATTAGTGTGTCTGGGTTCGGTGTGTGTTATAGGGCAGTACTGCGAGTGACGATGTGTGTACAGTGGATTTAAAGAGTAGTTTCTGTTTTATGCATCTTATACATTTTTTTCCAACACTGTCCGGATTTTATGACCCAGTGACCATATGTCAGGAGTTTCCAAAATGTATAATCTTTAAAACAAATGTGAAGTCTGATAATGAGTGAGTTAGGCGTGGAGCAAAAGAAAAACCAGAAGCTGTTCTCGAACATGGAGCATACATGAAGGAAAATTGTTAATGACAGTACTTGGGTTGGGTTAGGAATTTACAAGCCCAAGGTCCAGACCAGACTGCCTCATCATTACAAATGTAGTGATGTAGTTGATAGTTTAAGCCTGGAGTTGGAGGATACTTTTGACATGACTTGTATATGTATATGAGTTTTTTTCTTTTTGTGTCTGTAAGAGGGAATGAGCAATAGAATAGAGCAAGAGAAGTGAAATACCAGAGTCCCGTGCCGATGGCTTAAAAGAATTGGGACAATTTGACTTGATGCTGACATGATTGTACTGATATATTGTTAACAATCTTTCATCTCTAATCAGACATCGATATCATAGTCTGTAGCATTCGCCCAAGATTTGATGGGAATCCCCTCGTGGAGTGTGACATACTGCTGAAATCACACATGCTATAACAGGTCTCATGCCACTGGTGGCCACAATAACACTTGTATTACTTCACCATGCAGGTCTCAAGTCTGGATGAGAACAATCTGAGAACAAGTTGATTGATAACCTGAGTTGTAAATTTCGTGTAACCAGTGCTGGTTTCCTGTGCTGGAGAGCGTGTTGTAAAAATCTAGGCGAATTGTTGAGGCACATGTAAAGCCTTCCTGAAAGCATTCGCTATCAGAAGTTTAACCAACCAGCTGTTTTTTGTTAACACTGGGTTTTCAGTGCTGTAATTTGATGTACAGTAGGCAGGTCCTTTCTGGAACATCATTGGCCACAGTAGTGTAAACAGACAGATTTTATTTAAATTATTGAAATAAGTAAGTGTATATAGGGCTACTCTTTCTCAAGGGCCTGCAGATCCGAGCTGAAAATCTACAGTTTTCATGACATTAAACTGTGAATATTTTAAACGCATAACAAGGATATTAATAATTAAGTACAAATAACAATAATGTGTTTTTTATATTCGTTTTTGGCAATGAAATTGGGCATAAAATGAGAATTAGGAGAAGATTGGGTTCCTCGCTGTACAAGAGTTAGTTTTTGTACTAATTTAGTTAAAAGGAGTTTTAGGGAAGCCCTGATCGTTCCTATCCTGGATCTTTAAATGATTTATTATTGAATGGAGCGTGTAAACACTTCCTTTTCTGAAACTGCTGGATTTAGGTGAGCGTGAGAAGGATTCGACCTATTTGTTATTGATTTTAATGCATTTTTGGAGGCAGGTGGAGTTTCCTGTACCTGCTGGTTTGGGATCACTTTGCTTAAATGCTTGCTAGTGTTGCCCTCGATGGCAAAGCCTGTTATTATTCAGAGTCCCATAAGGACCATTGATGAAGGCTTGGAGAGGGGGAGGTCGTGTTGACAGATGAGCTGCATGTGTATGGGTCGATTAAGACTCTCAGATCGGACGAATGACTCGGTCAGGGGCAACAGCTGGGTCCTCGATCTGACCAATCAGAGAGCAAGAATGTTGCTCGCCTCACACCTGCTGGCAGAGACTGAGTGGGGGATGACCTGAGAGGTCATAATTAATTTATTAAGTGTCAGTGTGATCATGTCATAAAATATCTCCAGTAATGAAGTCCAGAGTAAGAGAGGATCACATTTTCAAGCCGTTTTATCGCTGTGACAATAAATGATCGGATATCTGTAATAAAATCAGTATTTAAGGTCATCAGCACTGTTAGTAATGTGATAGCAGTGAACATGAGTCAGTAATTCCGCTTGTCACATAAGTGCCGGTACAAACATGTGTATTTGTGTTTTAGTTGTTTTTTGTATGCCACAAAAAATGTCACATGTCACATGTTTTTAAACACATATTTTTTAAATATCATCAGTGAATTTCCAAACCTTAGGCTTAATATTTTGACCCCACTGGGTTATCAGCTTGTTTCTGAAGCTTTTATCACTTCTGTTCGCATAAAGATAAATTAATCATTGCGGTAATTTTGGTTTCAGTTGGTGCATGGTTTAATTCAAATGCAAATGAATTTCGCATCCATTGTTCACAGATATCAGCAATATGTTATTGTCTCAAGGCTTTACAAACATACAGGTCTGAAAACTCTTAGTGGTAAGAGAGTCAAATAAGCTTAGCGTAATACACTTAGTAGGTGGTGGCTGTTTAATGACCGCATTACTTTTTGTGAAACCGTAAATGGAATGACAATCTACACAGCACCCCTAATTCCACTGGATTGTTAATTTATGGAAATTCACAATAATTAGGACTATGTGTAGGGGAAAGCTGCAACACATAGGAGGGTGTTATGATGGACCTGATGTTTTTGTTTGACAGCAACAGAAAATGTATTAATAGTATTACTATCAACTACAGAAAAGATCAGCCAGTTGAATCAGAGATTCAACAAGTGAAAGTGATCCCCTAATTGTTGTGAGCAGTATATTTATAGTTATAGATTAGAGAGAAATAAAAGGGTACTACTTACAATAGTACGTATAATAAAACTTAAGACATTAAGGTTTTTGTACATTAAAGTGAACAGACATTGATCGAATGAGTTAAAAGGCTTATACCTGAGATACTGCACCTCCAGTTAAGCAGTATTGCAAGGATACTGAATGTCAGTGCGGCAACACGGTGGTTTGGTCGGTAGCAACGCTGCAAGAAGGTCCTCGGTTTAATCCCATTGTGGAGCAGCCTGGGCCCTTTTTGTGTGGAGTCTGCATGTCCTCCCTGTGTCTGCGTGGGCTTACTCTGGGTACTCTGGTTTCCTCCCACATTCTGAAATGTGCCCTATGATGGATTGATGTCCCGTCTAGGGTTCTTCCTGCCCTTGTACTCAGAGGTGCCAGGTGGGCACCGGCTGTCCCATGACCCATGTGTGGATTAAGTGTAAGATAATCGATGAATGAATGAATGAATATAAGTGTCTTCTTAAAGTTTTAAAACACTTGATGCTCCAGTACTTTAAAGAAAATTCCAATTTATGATATATATCACTTTCGGTAAAGTGAAAAACCTTCGAGAGCCATGTCTTACCCCCTGCTTGCTGCACAGTGAGTGTAGACATGTTGCAGCAGTGTAGAGTGCGGCTTTAATTCACTATGTTACAACGGTTCCTGATGCAATGAATGCCTGAAGGTTGTATCTGTCAAAACTGACATGCATCTCGTGAAGAATCTGATGAAACATGGAATAATTCTGCAGAGTGTGAGATACTACAGGACTCCAGCACCGCTGCCAGGGACCGAACACATGCATTGCATTCTAATACATATATTGATTTATATATAAAATGTATTGTATTACATTAGCTGATTTTAGCTATAGCAAGTTAAGTTTGTTCACAAGTTTCGAATTGAAAGAAAAGTAGCAGCTACTGTGTTTGTCAGTGTGTCAAACACTTTTGAACTAGCATTGAGTATTATATATAATTAGATTTAAAAAATGTGATATATCTACAATCGTTTATGGGAGCAGCACGGTGGCTCAGTAGGTGCCTCACAGCAGTCCAGGGTTCAATTCCAGGGCGAAGTGGCCTTGGTCCGTTCTGTGTGGAGTCTACATGTCCTCTCTGTGTCTGTGTGGGTTTACTCTGGTTTCCTCCCATAGCCCAAAGACGTGTGTTATGTTCTTCATTCACTTTGGCATCAATTCGAGGGCATAATGGCCTGCCCGCCTAACCAGCGAGGTGGCGTTCAGTGATGGCAGTGGTGTGACCAGGCGTCTGACAGACTGGTCAGTCAACGTGATCAAGGTGAATGTTTATAAGTGTACGTAGACCAGCGTTGTCTGGCCATCTGACTATCATTCTGCCTGGTTAACATTTTGTACTTGTTGTTCAGCTGCAGGTCTTTTATCTGTGCTACGTTTGAGATTGTTTCCATAGACCTGTTTGTTTTTCAACTAGATCTGACATTCCCAGAATAATGTGCAGCACTGGCTGTCAAGCACTTTGTGGAGACTCAAACACAGATTACTAATATGAATGTTGATCAGTTACATTTGTAGTTTACATCACATTTTTCTGTGAGATTGTTGTCTGGTTGCAAAGAAGAAATCTCGATCGATCAGTGCTTTCATGGTCTGAATAACTGGAGTGCAGGCAAACTCATTGCTCGAATTACTGACAAATTCTGACTTTCTGCATTTTTCGGATTATTAAGTGTGTTACTGAACACGCTCGCTGTCTCTGTCTGTGAGTGTGTTCATATGTTTGGGGGTAATGATGCAGTTTATGAGTCAGACTATTATGTTGTGCTTAGAGGGTGTAATCATGTCTTACTCTCTCCAATTTACTGATTATATAATCGTGAATAGATATGAATAAACCAATTAGCACAGCACATTAATTCCAGACAATTAGAGAAAACCCACTGCCAGTACAAAATGGCGTCAACACGCGTGCACACACACACACACACACACACACACACACACACACACACAAAGTATGTTAGTGTGTCATCAGGGTGCTGTAGTGGGGAGGGGGGAAGGATGATTCCAAGGCTCCTGAGTTAAACTGAGACCCAAGCTGACTCCCTTGAATAAAAGTGAATATGAGCTGCATTACGCTGACACAGGCCAAAGTTTTGTTGTGTTGCCTAGGTTATCATCACACCATTATCCGTCACATAAAAATGTAGGTAGATTCTATTTGAACACACACAGCCAGCTATGTTGTACATGCTTAAATATTTAAGCCACTGTCCCATTTGCAGTTCACTTTGCTGTCCGGTCCATTATTAGACATATACCGCCATGTTGTGTTATGGATTGAAAGCTTGAAAAGCGCTGCTGAATGACGCTGTTGTGGGTGACTGCCCGTGTAGGTATGTACATGTAGTACAGTACTATTATGAGGGACCCAGATTTCACCTGCTCTGTAAGAGCTCTTCCATGGTAAATAGAGGGTCCAAGAGTGGGCCACCAGCCAACATATCCCAAGGTTCATTGTGTGCCGGTGATGCACACTGGAAGTCTACCGTAGAAGATACCGCCTCATTTTGGTCTACGCAGCATTCATAGGCAGCGCTGACTTACTCGTTTGAATGATGCAGCCTTCGAATTGGGACCTAGCTCCTCTAATCCATCCTCATGACTGACTGTGTACCAGGCCACTTTGCGTTTTGGATCATTTTATAATTGGACTAGAAAATATTCTATAAAATTTAAAGGTCACAGCTACTTACTCACAGCTACAGTTTGCATTCCTTTTTTTCTGACTCTATAATACTGCTACACAAAGTCTAGCGCGACTGCGGCGTTACTCTGTGTGAGTGTGTGTGTTTGCATGCTGGATTTTGTTGTTTTACATCTCTGTGTTACAGAGGATGAATAATAATGAATTGTGACATTTACAATGGGATCAGTGCAGAGAAGTCTGTCTCTGTGTGAGATGGGTGGTGGTGGAAGATTGAGGTACTGGTAGAGCAGGGAACAGGTACGACGTGATTTACAGTGGGGATGCATTCCGAAAAAACCTTCGGGAGTTAAATTTATAAAACAAGAAGTTTAATATATACTGTAAATATCGAAGCATTGTGTTCCTTATGCATGGTTAATACTATACAGGCCTTTGCTTTTCCACACTCACACACCTTTCCCAGTGTTTATCACTCTCACCACGACTTCCTATGTCACACACTGCAGTTCAAAATCAAGCACAGGATTGTTTCGTCGTACATAACATAGCTTAGACATGCGACCCTGACCAGCAGTAAGAGGATAAGAAAATAAATGGGGGATTTTTGTTGAAAAATGATTGGGTGATTCTTTGATTTCTTTCAACCCTGGCAGTTTATCAGAACATGGGAAACCAGGAGAGACAAACACAATAAGAAGCTCATCACACAGTAGTGGTTATTCCAGAGTAGTGACGTTTATATTTAAGGATTATGTTGTCAAGTCAATAAAAAAGTTGATCAGCAGTATCTAAGGTTTGCAGATCATAAATCAGTGACACAACAACCACCACAACACCCAACTTTATCTGTCACTACTAAAACCTACAAAGAATGGTATGTGTCTGGGCCTTTTAAAGCTGACTTTTTTGTGTTGTCAAACATTAGCAAGTAAGATAAGGTCGGGTATTGCGGTTCCGTATGACTTGAGACTTGCTTGACTTAAAGCAGGAATTTGACGTGGACTATTGGAATATTAACACGGTAATTTGGGACGGTTAGGACCTGACACTTGTTTGTGACTTGGACATGTGTGATTAACTTCCACCTTTAATTGGTGCGAAGAAGAATAGCTAGAATGAGGTGTCTGTTGAATGAGGTAACCAGAATGAGGTATCAGTCAAAATGGTTTTGGAAGCAAAAGGTACAAAGTTAAATGAGAGATCAATAGAAACACATATAAATCTAATGAGGTATGAGGTATCAGTGGAATGAGCAGATCCGCATTCTGAACATACTTTCTCTTTTTCTCTCTCCCTGTCTCTTGTGTTTTAGGTGGTTGATTAAAGTCTTTGCTGGAATGTGAGAACTTATTTCTACTCTCTCAGTCTCATGTCACCTCACCTCTCTAGCCCATTCCCTTTTTCTCTTCTTTTCTCTTGGTGTCATTTCATCCAGCTATAACTCTTCTTATCCTTTCTTTATGTTTCTGACTACCCCCCCCCAACCAACTCTCACCCTCCCCTGCCCTCTCTGTGCTCTTTTATTACCCCTCCACCCCCCTTGTCTTAACCCTCCCTCACTGTGAAGGAAAGAATTGAGAGAGAAATGCTTTGTTAAGTGTTGGGTCGTCATGGTCACCCCAGCCATGCCTGAGAAAGCATAGCGGGTGGGGTGTGTCAGGGGGCCTTTGTGCAGAGCTTTGTGTGTGTGTGAGTGTGTGTGTGTGTGTGTGTGTGTGAGAGAGAGAGAGAGAGAGAGAGGGGAAGAGAGAGGAAGAGAGTCTTGCTCTCAAACACACACTGTTGTCACACTATTTTCTTCCTGTGTGTTATTTACATGTAGCATATGCCACCCGTGTGCTGTTTGTATATGTAACCTGTGTGAGAGAGTGTGTGTTACCTGACTCAGTCTCTCTGTCAGAATGATGTAATTCTGTGTGTTTGCGTTCACAGGGATCATTATTTGATCTGTAGTTATCAGGTTGTGGCTGCACCAAACACTCATTAACATTGATAACAGTGTTAAGTAAAATGGAATTTTTAACCGTAAAGAAATTACACAACGTGTCAGATCTGACGTTTCTGCACACATTTCCAGAGAAATCACAATCCATGATAGATTCAGGATTTAGTTCCTGTTAAATGCTGGACCAGCACCTGTGTTGTCTCTTGTGATTCCTCAGTGAAATGTGAAACAGCAGTGTTGTATTCTGGCTGAGTGTCACTGTGGGAGGATAAGGTAACACACCGTCTACAGAAAGCACGTAAATCAGCGTTCATTCATGTGTATGCATAAAAACATTGAATACGAGCCTGAGCGGAAACCTGGTGCTTAACACACAGTTACAGAACAGGTGTGGATTTAGTGAAATCCCAAATAAACAGCTCTAATTTTTGTGTGTGTGTTGTGTGTATGCAGATAATGATTTAATTGACAAAGAATGAAGGACTAAAAACATAAATTAAATGAGATTTCTGGGCTGAAATCTTGGAGGTCTAAAACAAAACTGAGACAAAGACATCTGTGAGGGGTGGCAAATAAATGACACACAGCAGCATTCGATTGATAATTCTGCTGCGGAAGTAGCTTGTACTCCACATTACAGAACCTATTTAGGGAAATTTGTCTCAAAAGTTACTTTAAGAATCTATCTTTTTATCCAGCAGTGATATCTCTGCATTATATTCCCTGAATAAGTGACATTGCTACACACACACACACACACACACAATGTGCTGACTTTAACATGCAAATGATTTCATTCATAGGCACTTAGGTCACCGTGAGCCTTCTCAAGCCCATAATAGGCAGAAATCTGGAAAATGTTGCAATTTCTAGGTTTCAATTTGTGTGTTTGCAAGAACAGTTTGGCATTTATACTTAGGGTTATGTGTATGTCCGTGTGTGTTTCTCTCCATGTATGTTTGTCGAAACAAGCCTCAAAGTCAGTAAGTAAAACAGTAAACATTAGATATCATAGTTTTTAGTAGATATCGTAATCGGACCATTTTTAACGTCATCAGCCGGTCAACCTCATTTAACTGATTCTGTGCCATGACATTTACACTTGCAGTGCACAATGGCGACAGCAACACAAAACAGCCAACTGATAAAGGAGTATTAGTCTATTTCTGACACAGCGATATCTTCAGTGTGGAAGCTCTTCAGTGTGTGTTGTTTGCAATACATCCATAGACGAAAGAAGCTGTGGAGGAACAACTCAGAAAACATTTGGAACAACAAATTTAGAGTTTGACAAAACTAACAAAAGTAAAGAGGCTAAAGCTAGTGCTAGTGCAGAGTCAGGCATGAGCCAGCGGACCTGCTATGTTTATTTAGCAAAAAAGTAGTTTGCTTTAAAAGAAAAGTTGATCAAAAATGTTTAGGCAATCTGTAATTTATCATTTTTAGACGAAAGGAAAATCAAGTTTTGATTTAACCTGTCACATGTTAAAAAATCTGAATCGGCCAAGACAATTGCATTCGGTGCATTCACATGTTCGCACCACAGGAACTGGAGATGATTGTAGTTCTTAGAATGCAATGATTTTAGCTCCTACTTATTAGTATTTTCAGTATTTTAGCTCCTAGTATTTTCTCAAAGCATAGGGACCCTTAGAGATGGTTGTGGAGATGTGGTGTTTAATCCAGACGTAACAGTACAGTGATTAGTCCAGACATATTGAAGCAAATGTATGTGATTGGTCCAGAAGCATGTGCCTGTGTTGGGCTTAACTGTCATGTTTAAGTATTTTGTATACCAAAAGCCATAAAACACCATTTCAGACAAATGAATGACAAAAAAGTTCAGGTTGTTCTTACATATGACAAGAGATTTAGGGGAAATTTCACATGCGTCACACAGTGTTCCTACCGGCAATGCAAATGTAACCAAAAAAGACCGTGGAATGAATAAAGTTCTCTGGGGAGCTCTGCAGGGTGGGTTCGACCCAATTAGCCCACTGTTTGGTGCAGGTAATTCTATAGTTGCATTTTTGGTCACCTTAACAAACGATCCTCTGATGTTATTACATTTTTGCAGATTTTTTGGGAACATAGTAAACATTGTTAGTTCTAGAGGCTTCAGCTTTCGCACAAATAGGCTTTTTAACCTCGAGAGGTAGTGGTCTCTCAGTGTGGCTCAGGTAGTGGCTCCGGGCTATGGATAGAAAGCTTGAGGGTTCAGTCATGACTGTACCAAGTTGCCACTGTTGGATCCTGGAGCAAGGTCCTTGACCCTGTCTGCTTCAGGGCTGCAGATTATGGGGGTATGCGAAGAGAAGAACTTCAGTATCCTCAGCAGGTGTATGTATAAAAAGAAAATGCATCAATCCCATAGTTGCATGTTTCATGATTTGTGATGAGCAGAAGTGTGCGTATCTGGTGCGTAGGAGTGGAGCCAGTTCCACACACACACACACACACACACACACACACACACACACACACACACACACACACACACACACACACACA